>JANAVB010040218.1:20623916-20686416 GCA_029216955.1 Iris pallida | reverse complement strand
AAATTCTATAAGAGACAGTATAATAAACTACGAGACAAAGATATATGAAAACTTGAGAACCGTTCGGAAGCCGAGTTACAACCCTTAAACCAAACAAGGACCGGGGTTGTAACTCTTCTTCCGAGCAGAACTTAGTCTCCAATCAAGATACAATATAAAGGCATGTAGAGCATGTGAGTAACTGTATATCATGCATGGTGAGAAAGTACTGAATGTAGAACAGAACAGGATATAAGGCAAAAAAGTAAATATAAAATGTGCCTCGAATATTGTAGCCTAATGTGATCGGTATGGGTCAAGAATCAGGCTTCCAGTCGACCGGCTACAAGTACGTGGACTCGGTCCGGCCGGGATGGTAAGCTATGGAGCAAGTAGTAGCACAGGTCAGGCTATACCCATCGTGAAGTGAGGGTATAGCTATGATACAAGTAGTAATTCAAGGTGGACATTGATCACACTATCTATAAAATTCCCCATTCCCCGAATAGTATACGGATCCGGACATAGCACGTCAAGACGCGGGATTCCCTAAGAGGGGAGCAAGTCCTCTTCGGGAATCGACGTTAATACAAGTACGAGAATCAAGACTAAGCAAGTACCAGTATCCCAAGAAATCTAGGAATGACATCTCATGACAGGAATCCGACAATACTAGTCCGTGAACTATCGTGTCTGAGAATCAAGTAAGACACTACGACTGAATCGGATATAGCAAATATCACGACAATAAAAACTATCATTGAATGTACTCGCCTGCTGTCCTGAGCTGTAGGGTATATCAATGCTCAGAGTGGAAATCAGAGACCTAAAGATGAGATACTGTATGTTAATTTAGGTTTAAACAAGTTTAAGAATGATTCACAATGAATGATATGCAATCTAGGTCAAACTAGGTCTCACTGAGTCACACTAAGTCATGTCAAGTTAATCTAGGTCAAATCAAGTTATATCAAGTCAATCTAAGCCAGACCAAGTCAACCCTAGGTCATACCAGTCATCACAGGTCAAAACAAGTCGAAGAAAGTCAAACGGGGTCAAGAGTTGGCCTACAGTTGACTTTTGGTCAACTGGTCAACCCTGGTCAACTCTGGTCAACTCTAGGTCAACTCTAGGTCAAAGTGGTCAAATGTTTACCAACAGTTAACATTTGGTCAACTGGTCAACTCTGGTTTGGATTTGGTCAAATCTAGACAAAGTGTTGACTCACGGTTGACTTTTGGGTAAAAAGTCAACTCTGGGTCAACCGAGCCAAAATCGGCCCAAATATGACATTTGTAGGGTGTACCCAACATGCCACCCAAGTCTCAAGTCAATCCGAATATCCGAACTCCGTATCTCGAAATTACCCGATTACCCCTTAATATTTACCCTTAAACCGTTCTAACATGCCGCCAAGTGGCCTTTCCTTAGGAATTTCACTCCGTGCTTCCTAGGGTATTAGGGTACTAGCCTATACAACCATTACCTACCAAGTTTTCTAGGGTAAGTGGACATCCAGTCCATCTTACGGTCCGAATCGCCCGTTTACCCGTTATCTTGAATATTTCAAGATACGGGATGGTGCGGTGCGATACCGTCTCCCCAAGCCCACACGCAACCCCGATTCCAACTCCGAAGCCTACCCACAAAATCTAAATCACATTATCAAGGTTCCCTCCAAGTTTCAACACGTTCCGAATCACGGAACTCAATTTCACCACTTCACTAAAACTCATGCGACCACTCACACACACTCTCTAACACCCATTTCCCACACTCTTTTAGGACTAGTTTTAGGGGCCATTTAGTGGGTTGATTAGGCGTATATATATAGTATATAGGGGTATATATATATATATGTATATATATATATATATATATATATATATATATATATATATATATGGGTACATGGTGGGGTCTTAGGGCTAAAAGGGGGTGGCTTGGGGGTGCTACTGCTGCCCCCTACTGCTGCAATTGCTCCTACTGCTGATGCTGATTCTGCTACAGCTGCTGCTGCTGTTGGGGGGAGGAGGTAGCAGCCCCTTGGGCCCCCCCTAGCTGCTGCTGTGCACTCCCCCTTTCTCCCCTCTTCTCCTCTCAAATTTTCCCCCATTCTCTCACTCTTTTCTCCTCTAATTGTCTCTAATTTCTTCTATAATTCTCCCTCTCTAACTCTCTAATCTATATCACTCACACACACACAACTAAGTCCTATTCTCTACACACACACAATACATAAATAAATACACACACAAATACACATGTATATATATATATATATATATATATATATATATATATATATATATATATATATATATATATATATATATATATATATATATAGTCCATCTTACGGTCTGAATCGCCCGTTTATCCGTTATCTTGAATATTTCAAGATACGGGATGGTGCGGTGCGATACCGTCTCCCCAAGCCCACACGCAACCCCGATTCCAACTCCGAAGCCTACCCACAAAATCTAAATCACATTATCTAGGTTCCCTCCAAGTTTCAACGCGTTCCGAATCACGGAACTCAATTTCACCACTTCACTAAAACTCACGCGACCACTCACACACACTCTCTAACACCCATTTCCCACACTCTTTTAGGACTAGTTTTACGGGCCATTTAGTGGGTTGATTAGGCGTATATATATATATATATATAGTATATCGGGGTATATATATGTATATATATATATATGGGTATATGGTGGGGTCTTAGGGCTAAAAGGGGGTGGCTTGGGGGTGCTACTGCTGCCCCCTACTGCTGCAATTGCTCCTACTGCTGATGCTGATTCTGCTACAGCTGCTGCTGCTGTTGGGGGGAGGAGGTAGCAGCCCCTTGGGCCCCCCCTAGCTGCTGCTGTGCACTCCCCCTTTCTCCCCTATTCTCCTCTCAAATTTTCCCCCATTCTCTCACTCTTTTCTCCTCTAATTCTCTCTAATTTCTTCTATAATTCTCCCTCTCTAACTCTCTAATCTATATCACTCACACACACACAACTAATTCCTATTCTCTACACACACACAATACATAAATAAATACACACACAAATACACATGTGTATATATATATATATATATATATATATATATATATATATATATATATATATAGTCCATCTTACGATCCGAATCGCCCGTTTACCCGTTATCTTGAATATTTCAAGATACGGGATGGTGCGGTGCGATACCGTCTCCCCAAGCCCACACGCAACCCCGATTCCAACTCCGAAGCCTACCCACAAAATCTAAATCACATTATCTAGGTTTCCTCCAAGTTTCAACGCGTTCCGAATCACGGAACTCAATTTCACCACTTCACTAAAACTCACGCGACCACTCACACACACTCTCTAACACCCATTTCCCACACTCTTTCAGGACTAGTTTTAGGGGCCATTTAGTGGGTTGATTAGGCGTATATATATATATATATAGTATATCGGGGTATATATATATGTATATATATATATATATATATATATATATATATATATATATATATATATATATATATATATATATATATATGGGTATATGGTGGGGTCTTAGGGCTAAAAGGGGGTGGCTTGGGGGTGCTACTTGCTGCCCCCTACTGCTGCAATTGCTCCTACTGCTGATGTTGATTCTGCTACAGCTGCTGCTGCTGTTGTGGGGGGGGGGGGGGTAGCAGCCCCTTGGGCCCCCCTAGCTACTGCTGTGCACTCCCCCTTTCTCCCCTCTTCTTCTCTCAAATTTTCCCCCATTCTCTCACTCTTTTCTCCTCTAATTCTCTCTAATTTCTTCTATAATTCTCCCTCTCTAACTCTCTTATCTATATCACTCACACACACACAACTAATTCCCATTCTCTACACACACACAATACATAAATAAATACACACACAAATACACATGTGTATATATATATATATATATATATATATATATATATATATATATATATATATATATATATATATATATATATATCCCCTTTCTCCCCTCTTCTTCTCTCAAATTTTCCCACATTCTCTCACTCTTTTCTCCTCTAATTCTCTCTAATTTCTTCTATAATTCTCCCTCTCTAACTCCCTAATCTATATCACTCACACACACACAACTAATTCCCATTCTCTACACACACACAATACATAAATAAATACACACACAAATACACATGTGTATATATATATATATATATATATATATATATATATATATATATATATATGTATATATATATATATTTATATATATATATATATATATATATATATTTTATATATATATATATATATATATATATATATATATATATATATATATATATATATATATATATATATATATATATATATATATACCACTCTAAAAGGGGGTAAACCATAACTAATTCCTAAACTAGAATTTAAGGGAACCTACAAAGGCTATGGTCAACTTGTAGAGAATGATCCCCTCTCTAATTTATGTGAAGGAATAAATGCAAAAGGATGAATTAATTGAGAGTTAAAGGATTACCTAATTTGAAGATTTGGAGGAAGAAGAAGGAGTTGGAAGAAAGAAATGAAGAGAGAAGAAGAAACTTAGTGATGAAGTAAAAGAGGTGGAGGTGGGGTGGCCCTATTGTGGCCGGCCATGGTGCCAAGGGGTAGGGGCACTTGTTAATTACAAGTTTGCCCCTCCCTAAGCCTAATGCAAAATTAATCCAAAATAGGTTTCGGAAGTTGCTAAAATTAATTAAAAAATCATAATTAAACTTAATTACTCATGGGGGACTAGTCCAAACTTCTAAACCTAAAAGTTTAGTGTGGTGGGTCATGGTTAAATAATATGCTAATTACGACTCAAGTCGAAATTCACCGGGGTCCCGAATTAACTCGGAATGCGATAAAATTCGAACCCGACTCCTATAATAATTAAATAATAATATTCATGAAATAAAATTCCTAAATATATTATAAAATGGAAAATTACTATTTTACCCCTAACTGGGAAAAGTGAGGGTGACAAGTCTATCCACCTTAAAAAAAATTTCGTCCTCGAAATTGAAGACAACAAGCACAGGAAATCACAAACAGAAAGACAAAAGAATTAGATTTATACCTCAGGGCGTGAAAAGATAAGGAAAACTCTCCCGCATGTCGTCCTCCCTCTCCCAGGTAGACTCACCTGGAGAGTGATGTCTCCACGCAACCCGAACCAAGGGTATGACCTGGTTCCGGAGCACCTTCTCCCTGCGATCCAGAATCTCCATCGGCTGTTCTGGATAGCTGAGAGTAGGTCCCATCTGTATCGCTGAATGGTCCAATACATGGCTAGGATCTGCCATGTACCGCCTCAGCTGAGATACATGAAACACGTTGTGCACTCCCTCAAGCCTAGTAGGCAAGTCCAGTCGGTAGGCTACTGCACCGATCCTCTCTAAGATGGTGAAAGGTCCGATGTAGCACGGACTGAGCTTCCCACCGCCGCCAAAGCGAATAGTGCCACGTGTTGGGGATATCCTCAGAAATACCATGTCACCAACCTAGACACAAGACAAAAGCTCAACATACAACTAACAAACAATCACAACAAACACGAAAAGAACTAAAACTAACCTCGAACTCTAACGGTCTCCGGTGACTATCGACCCAATGCCGCTGCCTATCCTGAGCCACCCGAAGTCTGTCTCTAATCAATCTGACCTTCTCGGCCGCATCTACAACCATCTCCGGCCCAAGAAGCGCCCGCTCGCCGACATCGTCCAAAGACAAAGGAGTACGGCATCTCCGTCCATATAGAGCCTCAAATGGTGACATCTCTATACTGGCCTGGTAGCTGTTGTTGTAAGCAAACTCTACCAGTAAAGATGGTCCTCCCAAGAACCCCCGAGATCTAGCACACATGTGCGAAGCATATCCTCCAAAGTCTGGATGGTCCTCTCCGACTGTCCGTCTGTCTGAGGATGATAAGCAGTACTAAACTTGAACGAGGTGCCCAAGCTAGCCTGCAAACTCCTCCAGAAGTGGGAAGTGAATCGGCTATCCCGATCTGAAACTATGCTCACCGAAACTCCGTGCAATCTCACGATCTGACGAACATACAGCTCAGCCAGCCACTCCGTAGAAAAACCCACTTTGAAAGGCAAAAAGTGGGCCAATTTTGTCAATCTATCAACTATGACCCAAATCGCATCCTTCCCTCCTGGCGATCGTGGAAGTACAGATACAAAGTCCATGGTGATGTGCTCCCACTTCCACTCGGGAATGGGTAGCGACTGTAGCAATCCACCTGGTCTCTGCCTCTCGGTCTTCACCTACTGACACACAAGACAACGAGATACAAACTGAGCTACCTCGCGCTTCATGCCATACCACCACACGTGCTCTCTCAGGTCCCTATACATCTTGTTAGCTCCAGGATGCATAGAATACTGAGAGCGATGCGCCTCCTGAAGAACCTCCTCCCGAAGCTCTCCACGCGGAACGCACAGCCTAGTACCATACTGCAATGACCCGTCTTCGGCTACAGAGAAATCGTCAAGCAAGCCCGTCCTCACCTGCTCCCTGATGCTCCTCAGGGCAACATCATCATACTGCGCTGACCTGACTCTATCCATCAGCTCAGACTGAATCTGCAAACCCTACATCTGGATCTCCATGCCCGGAATGATGACCTCGATACCCAAACTATCCAGGTCGGCCAACAAATGACGATCTGTCGTCAAGAACATAGCAACTGGATACCTGCTCAAGGCATCTGCAACTACGTTGGCCTTCCCCGGATGGTACTGCAAGGATATATCGAAGTCCTTCATCAGCTCTAACCACCGCCTCTGTCGTATGTTCAACTCCTTCTGAGTGAACACGTACTTCAAGCTCTTGTGATCTGTGAAGATCTCAACTCGCTCTCCGTACAAGTAATGCTTCCATAACTTCAAAGCAAATATAACCGCAGCCAACTCCAGATCATGAGTAGGATAGTTCTTCTCATGAGGATGCAACTGCCTGGATGCATAGGCAATCACCTTCCCGTGCTGCTGAAGAACACACCCTAAACCCTTCCCGAAAGCATCGCTGAAGATCGAGAACCCTCCTGACCCAGATGGCAAAGTCAGGATCGGAGCTGAAGTCAACCTCCTCTTCAGCTCATCGAATGCAGCCTGACACTCAGCAGTCCAGACGAACTCCACGTCCTTCCTGGTGAGTCTAGTCATCGGCTCTGCAATCCGCGAGAAGTCTTGGACGAACTTCCGGTAATAGCCAGCCAAACCCAGGAAGCTCCGAACCTCGGCAACTGAACTGGGCGTAGACCAAGACTCCACTGCCAAAATCTTCCTCTGGTCCACTGAAATCCCGTCCTCGGTCACAACATGACCTAGGAACTCCACCTGGTCTAAGAAGAACTCACACTTCGAAAGCTTCCCATAGAGTTGCTCCCTCCTCAGAGTCTCTAACACAACTCTCAAGTGTTCCTCATGCTCCTCCTGCATCTTCGAATAGATCAAGATATCGTCTATGAAGACCACCACGAACTTGTCAAGGTACTGATGGAATACCTTGTTCATCAAGTTCATGAACACCGCGGGAGCATTGGTCAACCCAAATGGCATCACTGTAAACTCGTACTGGCCGTACCGAGTCCGAAATACCATCTTAGGAATGTCATCCCACCTCACCTTCAGCTGGTGATACCCGGACCTCAAATCTATCTTCGAAAAGACCTTTGCCCCACTCAGCTGATCGAACAAGTCGTCGATCCTCGGCAAAGGGTACCTATTCTTTATAGTGAGGTTGTTGAGCGCCCGGTAATCAATGCACATGCAGGACGTACCGTCCTTCTTCGGCACAAAAAGGACTGGCGCTCCCCAGGACGAAGAACTGGATCTGATGAACCCCTTGTCCTGCAGCTCGTCGACTTGCTTCTTCAGCTCTATCAACTCGCTGTTGTTCACCCTATAGACATGCTGTGAAATAGGCTCGGCGCCTGGCACCAAGTCTATAGAGAACTTAATGTCTCTGTCTGGCGGCATCCCCGACAACTCCTCGAAAAAGACATCCGAGAACTCAGCAATCAACGGATGTGGCAAATCCTGTCCCGCCAACAAAGCTCCACAGAATCCAGCCTCCGGCTCTGCTGCTCCTCGAGCAAACTCGATCTTTGGCTCTCCCGGCGTCCTAAAAAGAACTCTGCCTCCTCTACAATCAATGCTAGCATGGTGCATGCTCAACCAATCCATACCGAGTACCATATCGTACCTCGGTAGGGGCATTACGAGCAGACACGCACTCAAGTCCCGGCCTCTCAGAGTGACTCTCCGCCCCTTGCAAATATTATTAACCAGGATAATGCCTCCCCCGGTCATAATCTTGCAAGTCCTACCCATATATTCAGCAATAATATTGTGTCTCAGAGCAAAAGAAACAGACACAAAACTATGGGTCGCCCCAGAATCAAACAAGGCAAAAGCAGGAAAGGAATCTAGGAGAACATGACCTGCTACAACATCTTTCACGGGCTCTGCCTCCTCCTCTGCTGCCAAAGCGAACACCCTGCCCGAGGGTGCTCCCCTCTGGTGCTGAAAAAACGCTACTGCTGGGTCTGAAGTGGAGGACCCCTCTGCTGAACCGCTGGTCCTCTAGCCAGCTGCACCCTGTCCTGGCCTCCCTTGGCTGCCCTAGCAGGGCAGCCCTTCAGCTGGTGGTCGGTCCCTCCGCAGAATAGGCAAGCGCCTAACCTCCTCCGGCATACGTCTCTGCTGTGCCCCATCTTTCTGCAGAAAGCACACTGCTGGGTCTGCCTCTGGCCCTGACCCTGATGTTGCTGGGCACGTGCCGGTGCCTGCTGAATCTGCAACAGAGGCTGCTACTGAAACGGCCTCTGCTACTGCTGAATGTGGGGGCGCTTGGCCGGTCCCGTACTGGAACTCGCCTCCATAGTATCTCCGCTCCTCTTCGGCTTGAGGCCGAAGTCCTCCTCTGCAATCTGCACGTCCATCAATATCTGATCGAATGTCGCGTCACGGCGACCCGAGGTGCGGGTGCGCACTGCATGAATAAGTCCCCTACGGAACTTATGAGCCTTCTGCCCCTCATCCTGGATCATATCGGGAGCGAACCTGCTAAGGTGGAAGAACTCAGCTGCATACTCGTCCACCGACGAGTTCCTCTGCACTAGACTCACGAACTGGCCCTCCAATGCTGTAAGAGCCACGTCCGAGAAGAACTTCTCCTTGAAGAGCCTTCGAAAGTTCGCCCAAGTCAGCCCTCTCACTGACGCACGAGGATCCGTGCGGTACCATGTCAGCACAATATCGAAAAATTGGCTGGCTGCGGCCGAAACCCAAAGTGCTCTAGGAAGCTCTGCCAGCTCCATCCTCCGCTGTACATCCTCTAGCCAGTCGTCTGCATAAAGGATGTCCTCTGTGCCTGTGAAGTCCCTGGAGCTCATCTTCCTAAAGTCTAATACTGTCCCGGGCCTGGACTGCTGCTGGTACGGCTGCTGGCCAGTAGGGCCCTGTATCGTACCCGGTGCCACTCTCTCTACTGTTGCCAGTGCAAGCTGATGCGAGTTCTCCATACTCTGCTTCAGCATCTCGATCTGACGGTGTGACGCCTCTGACTGGCGCTACGACGTCTCTGCCTGGGCCCGCTGTGTCTCCATTATCTGCTGAAGGAGAAGGAACGTATGATGTGTATCCATCGGTATCAGTGGTAGTGGCGGCAGTATCTCTGGAACAACGGCCGTAACCCTCTGGAGTGGAGGTGGTAGACCTCCCTGTGCAACTGCCGGGGTCTCCGGGATAGTAGAATCACTGGGGGCAGTCTCGTGAACCTCCTCCCCAGCCTGATCAGATCTCTCAGGCAAGCTACTCGATCCAGTGGCCTGCGGGTGCGTCTTCGTCATCCTGGAGACGAATTGAAACAAAGAGATTAATATGGCACATGAGTAGATTATCAAAGAAGGACAGTTAATTTAATATAAGGTGAATAATCATGATAATCAAAAAATCAAAAATTTCTTAGGTGTGATTGAGAAACTCCTATCATGTCCTAGGTCCTACGTCCTAATTGCAGGCTCGTAATTAGTACTCTAAGTCGAGCACCATTACGAGATCGCACTAATTACGACACTGGACCTGCATAGGCCACCATAAAAACGTGTCACAACCCGCACCCTTATGAGGGGCACGAGCACGTGGGTACGTCCAGCTTACGCCGCAGTATCGGCGGTAGAACGCTGTATATAACGTCTGTAAATACTACGACTAACAGTATAAAGGTACCTATACAGTATATACTCTCCGAATGGAGGTGACATAACAATACAGTCTAAATCACAGAATAAAACTAAGGTAGATAGCTCAGAAGGAAAGACATATGATAGATGAAAGAGTAAATAAGTCCAGAGTCCAATACAAGTCCCGATATATACAACATCACAGGGTCTCAAAATATAATATAGAAGCTACAGTCTGATAAAGCTAGCTGGATCGCAGTCCAGTCAAACCTAGCTAATCTACACTACTCTGGAAGTATAAAATCTAGTGGCTCTACTATAAGGCCACGATCCAAGGCTACTCCATCTGACTCGAGCCCATAATAGGTCGAGCAGTCCGACTCAGAATCATCTGTAATATATCATAACGGTATCCTGTCAGGAAAATGAGCAAGTATAAGCACTAACAGCAGTTCCATGTGAATTGACAAATTCTATAAGAGACAGTATAATGAACTACGAGACAAAGATATATGAAAACTTGGGAACCGTTCGGAAGCCGAGTTACAACCCTTAAACCAAACAAGGACCGGAGTTGTAACTCTTCTCCCGAGCAGAACTTAGTCTCCAATCAAGATACAATGTAAAGGCATGTAGAGCATGTGAGTAACTGTATATCATGCATGGTGAGAAAGTACTGAATGTAGAACAGAACAGGATATAAGACAAGAAAGTAAATATAAAATGTGCCTCGAATATTATAGCCTAATATGATCGGTATGGGTCAAGAATCAGGCTTCCAGCCGACCGGCTACAAGTACGTGGACTCGGTCCGGCCAGGATGGTAAGCTATGGAGCAAGTAGTAGCACAGGTCAGGCTATACCCATCGTGAGGTAAGGGTATAGCTATGATACAAGTAGTAACTCAAGGTCGGCATTGATCACACTATCTATAAAATTCCCTATTCTCCGAATAGTATACGAATCCGGACATAGCACGTCATGACGCAAGATTTCCTAAGAGGGGAGCAAGTCCTCTTCAGGAATCGGCGTCAATACAAGTACGAGAATCAAGACTAAGCAAGTACCAGTATCCCAAGAAATCCAGGAATGACATCTCATGACAGAAATCTGACAATACTAGTCCGTGAACTATCGTGTCTGAGAATCAAGTAAGACACTACGACTGAATCGGATATAGCAAATATCAAGACAATGAAAACTATCAGTGAATGTACTCGCCTTCTGTCCTGAGCTGTAGGGTATATCAATGCTCAGAGTGGAAATCAGAGACCTAAAGATGAGATACTGTATGTTAATTTAGGTTTAAACAAGTTTAAGAATGATTCACAATGAATGATATGCAATCTAGGTCAAACTAGGTCTCACTGAGTCACACTAAGTCATGTCAAG
The DNA here is from genome assembly GCA_029216955.1 of Iris pallida. Taxonomy (NCBI): domain Eukaryota; kingdom Viridiplantae; phylum Streptophyta; class Magnoliopsida; order Asparagales; family Iridaceae; genus Iris; species Iris pallida. Next base: position 20,674,830 of record JANAVB010040218.1, on the reverse strand, counting down.
TCAATCTAGGTCAAATCAAGTTATATCAAGTCAATCTAAGCCAGACCAAGTCAACCCTAGGTCATACCAGTCATCACAGGTCAAAACAAGTCGAAGAAAGTCAAACGGGGTCAAGAGTTGGCCTACAGTTGACTTTTGGTCAACTGGTCAACCCTGATCAACTTTAGGTCAATTTTAGGTTAAAGTGGTCAAATGTTGACCCACAGTTGACATTTGGTCAACTGGTCAACTCTGGTTTGGATTTGGTCAAATCTAGACAAAGTATTGACTCATGGTTGACTTTTGGGTAAAAAGTCAACTCTGGGTCAACCGAGCCAAAATCGGCTCAAATATGATATTTGTAGGGTGTAGCCAACATGCCACCCAAGTTTCAAGTCAATCCGAATACCCGAACTCCGTATCTCGAAATTACCCGATTACCCCTTAATATTTACCCTTAAGTCGTTCTAACTTGCCGCCAAGTGGCCTTCCCTTAGGAATTTTACTCCGTGCTTCCTAGGATAGTAGGATACTAGCCTATACAACCATTGCCTACCAAGTTTTCTAGGGTAAGTGGACATCCAGTCCATCTTACGGTCCGAATCGCCCGTTTACCCGTTATCTTGAATATTTCAAGATACGGGATGCTACGGTGCGATACCGTCTCCCCAAGCCCACACGCAACCCCGATTACAACTCCGAAGCCTACCCACAAAATCTAAATCACATTATCTAGGTTCCCTCCAAGTTTCAACGCGTTCCGAATCACGGAACTCAATTTCACCACTTCACTAAAACTCACGCGACCACTCACACACACTCTCTAACACCCATTTCCCACACTCTTTTAGGACTAGTTTTAGGGGCCATTTAGTGGGTTGATTAGGCGTATATATAGCTAGTATATAGGGGTATATATATGTATATATATATATATGGGTATATGGTGGGGTCTTAGGGCTAAAAGGGGGTGGCTTGGGGGTGCTACTGCTGCCCCCTACTGTTGCAATTGCTCCTACTGCTGCTGCTGCTGATTCTGCTACAGCTGCTGCTGCTGTTGGGGGGGGCAGCAGCCCCTTGGCCCCCCCCCTAGCTGCTGCTGTGCACTCCCCCTTTCTTCCCTCTTCTCCTCTCAAATTTCCCCCCATTCTCTCACTCTTTTCTCCTCTAATTCTCTCTAATTTCTTCTATAATTCTCCCTCTCTAACTCTCTAATCTATATCACTCACACACAACTAATTCCCATTCTCTACACACACACAATACATAAATAAATACACACACAAATACATATACATACATATATATATATATATATATATATATATATATATATATATATATATATATATATATATATATATACACCACTCTAAAAGGGGGTAAACCATAACTAATTCCTAAACTAGAATTTAAGGGAACCTACAAAGGCTATGGTCAACTTGTAGAGATTGATCCCCTCTCTAATTTATGTGAAGGAATAAATGCAAAAGGAGGAATTAATTGAGAGTTAAAGGATTACCTAATTTGAAGATTTGGAGGAAGAAGAAGGAGTTGGAAGAAAGAATTGAAGAGAGAAGAAGAAACTTAGTGATGAAGTAAAAGAGGTGGAGGTGGGGTGGCCCTATTGTGGCCGGCCATGGTGCCAAGGGGTAGGGGCACTTGTTAATTACAAGTTTGCCCCTCCCTAAGCCTAATGCAAAATTAATCCAAAATAGGTTTCGGAAGTTGCTAAAATTAATTAAAAAATCATAATTAAACTTAATTACTCATGGGGGACTAGTCCAAACTCCTAAACCTAAAAGTTTAGTGTGGTGGGCCATGGTTAAATAACATGCTAATTACGACTCAAGTCGAAATTCACCGGGGTCCCGAATTAACTCGGAATGCGATAAAATTCGAACCCGACTCCCATAATAATTAAATAATAATATTCATGAAATAAAATTCTCAAAATATTATAAAATAGAAAATTACCATTTTACCCCTAACTGGGAAAAGTGAGGGTGACATCTAATCTCCAAATGAGCTAACTAGTCATGTGGAATTAGCCTAATTGCACTAGACTAAAAAGTTGAGTTTGTGGGCCATGCCTAGCTAATTTTTGAGTTCCAACTAGAGTCTAAACTACCCGGACCACTAACACAAGTCAAAACTAGACGAAACTCAAACTCGACTAAATTAATCCCCAAATTACAATATTAAAAAATAAATATTCACAAAAATATAGGAATATGAAAAATGATAAAATTATCCACATTTTGAAAACAGGCAGTTACAAGTATCGCTAGTAGTACCCCTTTATCATTCTTTCGTATTTTACATTTTATACCATAAATTTTCCTGTTGTTATAACCTAGTTTTATAGACCTATATTATTTTTTGCGTCTATTTGAACGTATATGCTAATAGGGTACCATGAACCTTATTTCTCATTCTTGATATTTATTTGTTACGTGGATTGAGATATATATTAGTGTTGATACAGATATATAGAAATACCAATCTTAGACAGTGTATACGTATTCGAGTCGGGTTGGAAATCTTTTGATATGTAGCTGGCAATTGCCATGTATCATTGTCCTACGTATTTTTGGATTAGGACGTGACACCATGGGAGTGAGCACATGGAAGACTCTACCAAGCCGTCCATATTCCACACCCATGCCAAGTAGTACAAGTCCACCCTTACCACACTTTTCAACTAACCCCCATCTTCCACATGTCCCATCTTTGTGTCATGGAAAGTCATCAACGACACTTTTTGAGTGTCGTTAAAACTCTTTTTTGTTGTAGTGACCACCCCCTTCCATATACCATCCTTCTCTCCACATTCGCTGTAGTACCCCTCTAACATTGCGTTGTGTAACTGGTGGCTAGACCGAACCAATTAGAATAAAATCATCTTGGGAATATATTGCCAGTATCGATTGATTGAGACTAGTAAATTGAGACCATTTCTAATTCAAGATTGACTTTTGATAACTTTGAGTCCCAAAATACAGTGAATCATGCTTGGCGAAGGAAATATATATATATATAAGGACTTCTATCATCCTTTTCATTATTATTTTATTGAATAGTTTGGTTGCTTGGTATTGAAAAATGTATTTTCATTGTCATTTTCGATGAATGGTTTCATTGTTCTCTTTCATCAATTATTGCATTCATTTCGATCTTGAGAGAAGAGAAAGATTAAGGAAAATAATGAAGTATGTTGATCAAATGTTGGTGCATTTTCTGGTAGACGCATATGCGAGACGTAATTATTGCATAAGCTCCTCTTTCTCTCTGATCTTATCGTTTCGGTGAGTGACTTTCATCCTTCGCTTCTTTATCGTCATGCCTTAACTAAGAATTTATTGTTTATTCCATTTTTTGCGTCCCTACTATTAATGATACCTTAATAATAAAAGAAATAAGTTAAAAAAAAGAAACTTTATGTTAGAATTATAGAAACGTTGGCTATACTTATTAAAGAAAGAAATGATTGCATGTTCTTTATTATATGATGTAGAAAGAAATGTGTATAGAAAATCGTATATTGTTTGTAAATAAATGTTATGGAAGAAAGAAGGGAAGAATAGAGCTACGACTCTATGATAAAAAAAAAGATAGAAATACTTACTTTTGTTTAATTGCTGCATCGTAATATTTTTGTTTGATAGAAGTACATATCTTCATTGGTCTTGGACAAGTTATGCATAAGGTTTAATTTCTCAACCGATCACCGGGACACTAGAAATTATGTTGACCAAGGAGAGATAGGACACCCTGAGGCTTGTATGTCCTCACGATCAGGGGTATCATGTTTGTTAGAAAGATGAAATTGTACATCCTAACTTATAAATATAGGAAGTCATCCATGGACCATTATGTAGTTAGATCTCATGCAATTGATAATATTGCAAGCCTAACAGTTTGATGCAAAGACAGACATATATATATATATATATATATATATATATATATATATATATATATATATATATATATATATATATATATATATATTTTTGTTGGGATGGATAGTTGGTCGTGTGGTAAGAATCACTGTATAAGGGATATTTCGTATGTTTTATGTTTCTTATTATAAAATGTTAAAAAAAACCTAGAACAAGTATTAAGGCCACTTAATAACAAATGCTTGATTCGCATGATTACTATGTAGATTTAGGTGAGTCGAGTTGATGTCGCTAACTACTGCATTCTCCAATGTGTTGACCCGTGACTTAACATGTATTGGGAGGCAAGAGGATATTCGTCCAATCTAGTGGAATTCGTTCGACTTCTTGAAGCATAATTATTAAGTTCAAGTTTTGTAATTTTTTTGCAAGGTGTTTTATCTTTGTTTAGTAAAGTGATATGATGTATGAAATATTGTGGATAGTTTCAGGTTTAAAAGATGTAGTCAAATTTGACATTTTGAGTTGGTCAGTACAAGTCTTTTGTAATACTATTCAAGTTATCAATAAAAGAAAGAATCTTGTTCCTATCTTATTGTTGTTGTTTAATTTTTTGCATCAATTATTGTTTTTATATTGCTTTATTATCTATTCAGTCTATTTTATTAATGTGCAAGTTCATGCATTGTGCAAGCATAACATAGACATGTATGGAATCACGTCTAGTGATGACTTTTTGATCCTCCCGAATCGAAACGTGACATCAGTCCTCTCCTCCTTACTTGACGTCGTATTTGTCTTCCCATAGCAGATTCGTCACCCATAACAACCCACTCCTTATAGTTTCTTGTCCTCAACTCGCTTAATATGGATCCCAATCTTCCCTCTATCTCCGAATTCGAATTTGGCTTCGACCTCGTCATTGACGTCACGACGACGACATCGTAAGAATTGGAGATAAGCTCGTGGTTTGTCAGCGAGACCACCGCAACGACAACTCTGGAGGGGAGAAGAGGAAGAACAACAACATCAAGAAGAAGAGGTCGGCAAAGACAAGCTCATCGTATCCTAAGGGTTGGGAGAATAAAATAGGTCCGAGAATATATAAAAGAGTTTGTAATACATTATTAAGGATAATTTGGTCCAAAAAAGTTACGTTTTTTTCTTGTTTGGACCAAAAAGTTTCCCGATAACTAAGGGAATATAGCAACTTGCAACTCCTTAATGGCTCATGATATACTATGAAGTTTTAGGGGAAAACTGAAATAATTCAGTATATTTAGTTGCAATTAAAGTCCATAAATTTTGAATTATTTTGGTACACAAGATTTTTGAACTCCTTAACTTCGAAATTTTTAGGTTTTTTTTGGACCCATTGATATTTTGTGTTCGGCAATGGCAACACGTCGTGTGGCTAAGACAACGATTTCTCCTGAAATTAGCATTCTCATGCGCATCAAAAGACATGCCACAAATATCACGATTGGCTCGTTGGCCACTAAATTTTCTGCTTGAGAATTTTGGATAATGCAATCTAAAATCGTCAGTCTTTTTCCAATCCATAACAATTTATTTGTTCGAATGACTCTGAACATACATTCTTTATCCATCGACAAAACAAATGGTTAATCGCTCTCTTGCTATGGACAAATTGACGCTAGCTATATATCTTTGTTCTTTACGTGCTCGTTCCTCCACCAAACCTTGGTATACATATTTTTGAGTTCATAACTCAATCATTATCTTGTAATTGTTGCGAAGAATCTTTCTTTTCTTTTTCTTTTTCTTTTTCTTCTTTTTTTCGCTTTAATTAGATCCAAGCAAATGTGAAGATGACGACGGAAACATCTTGGATTGGTTGTGAGAAAGTGTAGTTGAGCTCATAGGGCAACTCCGGTTCGGGTCACACCGCGACCCCAACAAGTTATATCAGAGCCCATAGTCGGGTTGAACGGCTCGAATTGGTTCGAGACAGATGATGCTGAACGTTCATGCGTATAGTGGAGCAAGACGTTGCGGCTGGCACACAATAGTGGTGTGGATGAACGTGTCGATTTGGTTATGTGGTCGAACAGATCGAGGAAGCGAGTTAAGATAGAGATTGTTAGATTGTATCTCGTTTTCGGTTGAACCCTTAAAAAAAGGTGACAATGGAGTTGGTAATTTAGCGCCGCATGAGCCAACTCCGATTCAGATCACACCGCGTTTCCAACAGAAACATCTTGGAACGATCGTGAGAAAGTGTGTTGAGCTCTTCGTTCTCGAACAGTGATCGATTGGTGTCGTGTCGACATCTTCGCAGCTGACAGGGGTTTATAAACTGCAGTATCCTGGTCTGAAGGGAGTACTTTAAATCTTCTTAATTCCCTCAGAATGATTCATTGCTCGTTTTAATTAAGCTGAATAAATATATTTGGGTATACATTTCCTGTGGCGTTGACCACTAAGTAATCTGTGTCCCTAGTGCATCGATAACTTAGCATTAGAATATTTCAGAGTGCATCATATCCGTGTGTCGAAGAAGTTCGAAAAGTATTCGTTGAACGTTATATATTGGACCATATATGATGAGTATTTATATGATTAAATTTTCGTATCTTTGAGTTTGGTCATATATGTGAATTGATATTTCATAAATTGGACTTTCCATATAATTAGACTTCCATATATGGCAAGACTATATGTGATTGGATTTTCATATCTTAGACTTTGAATAGATGGTAATCCTAATCCATGGGTTTATAAAATGTTGATGCAATTGAAAAGTTACAACTTTTTGGAAAGACAAAGAGGGATTGACGGCTCCTTCGAAGAGGAGATCGTTTTATTCTTTCTCATCATCGTTATTCGTGAGTATGTAATTAATTTTTTATTACAAGGAGTTGGAGGGATTCGTTTGGAGGTGAGAAGCTTGTAAAGAGTCAGTGTATTTATTATTCCATTAGTGGACGTTTCAGGGTTGGATTACTCCGATCGTCCCGTAATTTTTCTCGTAAGGAATTTCCACGGAAAAAAAATCACTTGTGTTTTTGTTTGGTTCTTTTGTGATTATTGTTGTTGCACTTTTGCTCGGTCCTGTAGCAGCAGAGGCAGAACATAAGGTGGGCTGGCCCGGGTTGTAGTTCGGGCTTAAAAAAAAAAAAAAAAATTTACTAGGTAGTTTATCTTGAACAATTCTTCAAATAACATGAAAGTGGTTGTAGTTTAGAGTGGGATAAATTTTAAGTGCTACATTTTGACTTTAGCCAAATTTTATAATACTTGAAGACTACAATGGACACTTATGCATACTTGAAAATTGTTAGAAATTAAGAGACACTCCAGATTTGGAACGTGTGCTAGCTCCACTATATTAATTTCTGGGTCCACCAATATTAACCAATTTTACCATACATGCAAGAAAAGTAAAGAAAAAATAGGGAGGAAAAATCTAACCAAATATGGAAGAAAAATAAAAAGGAAAAAGATGAAAAATGTTAATTTGGAGTATTTGTTTGGAGTGTACCATTGCGTGCCAATAATAAGAAGACACTCCAACAGTAATAATTTACATAATTTCTAATAATTTAGAGTACGTGTTTGGAGTGTCTGTACTGTGAATGCTCTTAGTGGTTATAGAATGTCATGTCATGGCCGTGAAGACCTGGGAGCTTCTTGATTTGGGGGAAGGATTTCCGCGATTTCGTTCCCAACATAGACCTTGATTTCCTACTTTCTTCGGGACTTTGGACTACTGGACAAGTCACGTATTGCGGCAGGAGACGCTCAATGTTTGGACTACTAACGCTTGAAATCTGCTTAAGCAATGTATAATATCTAGCAAATCTTGTTCACCAGAATGGGGGTGAATGCATGCACCATCGAAATGTTTACTGCTCCCCAAAAAAATGGGTTTTTAGTAGTGTACTCTTCCAGTGTACGTACTTACTAGGAAAGCAGCCGAGATGCTCTCTGCACCACAGCTGAGGAACAAACAAATCCCTAAATGCTACTTCGCTGTCACTCTAATACTAAGCAATTAACCCTTGGAGTAAGAAAGCTACAAAACAAATCCCTAGATGCTACAAAATCTAGTGATGCAACGAGGACAGTATCCATATATGTGGTCATACATTTGAACCTCAAACTATCAAGAAAGGGTTAGTTAATACCGAAATGATAAATGCAATGTTGTAAAAACCGGACCGGACCGGTGGTTGGACCGGGTCCGACCGGTTTATACAAAAAAATCGGTCCGGTTCGATTAAAACCGGATCTTTTAAAAAATTGTCGGTTTTTTGTGAAAACCGGGTTCAACCGGTGAACCGGCCGAACCGGTTCACAATTGAACCGACCAATTTTGGTATTTTTTTTTGAATTTTTATAAAAAAATAAATTATCATGTAAAATTTGGAACATTTGATTCTTGTTTGGTTTTGATTGACCTTATAGTTGTAAGATTAAACCAAACCAATATAGTTATGACCAAACCAAACTAAACCAAGAAGTAAATATGTATATCTTACCTATTTGAACCAAACTAAACCAAGTCTATTTGAACTCCGGTTGAACCCGATTGAACCCCGGTCCGACCTATACCAAAAAATTTCGGTTCGATCATCGGTCCGATCTTCAAAACATTGGATAAATGACCTGCGGTTACTGTCTGCGGGCGTGACCGCGGACCTACGTGGCCGAACCCCATTCGTCCTCACTATTTGCTTGGAACCGTTACCGATATACCTGCCAATGGGAGGCTGCCACGTGGACTGCAGGCCAAAACTACGAGTCAAAAGTACGGCGTCCTAGATAATAACAAATATATAGCGTTTACTCAAGTTTCGCACTTCCGTCTAGGTTTTCAGTACACTCCTGTCCGGTTGGTGTCCGGTACTCCAGGGGCAGACTCTGGACTTACTCTCCGAGACAAGGGGACAGGCCTTCGGGAACAATGGATAGAGTTTATGCAAAGTAATGTCCCGCCCATGGACCACTAATCCTCATACTCTAACTCTGTATAAATATCGAGCTACGACTTCCATACACTCGCACACACCATTCATATATCCACACACTTGAAGCATAGACTTCTTCTCGCGACTCCTCTATATGGACGACAAGTCGAAGCTCTCGAAGAAGCGGAGTAGGAGTTTGGATGACGGAGCCTCGCCCCGCGGGAGCTCCCGGTCTTCTTCTTCGTTCACGGGGCGGTGCGCGAGCCTAGTTAAGGAACAACGGGCGAGGTTCTACATCATGCGCAGATGCATCACCATGCTCATCTGCTGGAACGACTGTCCTTAGCCTCCTTTCACGGGCGGAACTAGAAATTCGAGGTAGGGTGGGCTGCAGTGAGTTAGGGTGGACTAGGCATAGACTGACTCAGATAAAAATATCCAAAAAAAAAAAAAAATTATACATGAGAAATGAATAAATTTTCTTCTGGGAGGCGGGTTGGAGTCCACCCCAGCCCTCTATTTAGGTCGTCCTTTATGTGAGGCGAGCCTTAGTTCGCTGGTCCGAGAAGAGAGGATGATTGTTTTTGGGGTCCGACTATTGACACCCCACCCATTTCTAAGGACACCCCATTAAAAAAAAAAAAAAAAAAAAAAAAAAAATTCCTTATTCCTATTCTACCCTCCCCTACTAAGCACACCCCATCCCTCCCTCTTCCTCCTCCTTCTCCTCCTCCTCCTCCCCCCTGGCTCCTCCGACCCCCCCTCCTCCTCCTCCTCCCCGACTCCTCCTCCGAACCCCCCCATCCTCCTCCTCCGAACCCCCCTCCTCCTCCTCCTCCTCCTCCTCCTCCCCGACTCCTCCTCCGACCCCCCCCCTCCCCCGGACCCACCTCCTCCTCCTCCGACCCCCCCTCATCCCGACCCGCCTCCTCCTCCTCCTCCTCCCCCTCTCCGATTCCCGACGACCGCGACCGAAAAAAAAAATTGAAAAAAAATTTAGGCGCAGTAGGTTCGACCTGTACTGGTCGAACGGACAAGGTCTGTTCGACCTGTATTGGTCGAACATGTCAAGACATGTTCGACCAATACTTGTCGAACAGACCTTGTCTGTTCGACCAGTATTTGTCGAGCGCATCGCGATTTTTTTTTGGGGTGTACTAAGAAAACGTTTGGGGGTATATTGGTCTTTTAACATGTTTTTTAATTTTTTTGGGATGTCCTTAGAAATGGGTGGGGTGCCAATAGTCGGACCCTTGTTTTTGTTTTTGTTTTTGTTTTTGTATAGTTCATGAAATTTTTAGACAAAAAGAAAATCTATTTTCATGACTTTGTTTAGAAATTCTTGCTTGGTTGGCGTGAATTGCATAACGTGCTGTGTATGTCATTTTGGTTGAATGTTTGCAGCTAACTGGATTATGTTCAATGAGTTTGAGATTCAATAAAACGGAATTTAATGATTTAGTTCGAGGTGACGAGCAAAATGATAAGACCAATTATAAGTGCATCATGATTAACTAATAGTACCAATTATAAGACCAATTATAAGAGCAAAATGATAAGACCAATTATAAGAGCATCATGATTAACGTTCAAGTTTCAGTTACGCGAGCTCCTGTAATAGTACTAATATTTTATCATAATTATTTCTTTAATCCTTCGTTTCGAAATTCTTAAAATGAATGCAAAAATCGACGAAAAAATACATTCATCAAAACCAAGAAAACTATACAGCAATCCGATCCCGTCGAAGGAACTCTTATGTAGAGCTCACTCGTCGAGACGCAGTCTGTTACATCTAGGACTTATTCTAACAGAAATTGTTCCATTAGTTGGATCGATTCTCGTCACATTCGTCCAAATCGATTTGTTTGATACCACAAAGTGTTATCGTGTACCAAGCTCAGGGACTGAGTCAGACTAGCCATATAAGTTCCTGACCGAGGCAGACGCGCCACAAACATATTACATAGTCCGTCGCCTATTGGAAATAAGGCACTACAAATATTGTCCACAAGCTGTCCATGGTCATGTAAATGCGTATACAACTTAGCTATAAAATATATTATGCATGGTAATGAAAGATGAATAAATGATATATATTTCTATGTTCAAGCTTCATATTTCTCGGGCCACTACTCGTAAAACATCTTTCTATTTCAGGGTTCTCGCAATTGGCTACCCATCGGTTCCAAAACATTGCTAACTATTACATGGTACCAAACCATTTCCATAACACTTCTATCGTGAAAGCTCATAATACAATCTCTTTTAAGTGATACTTTTAAATATCTATTATATCATTCTTGTGCATAAGTGAACCAACAGTTTACATATCCCATATTTCAAAACAACAACAATAATAATATAAGTGATATTAAGTGAATTATATATTCCAAAATTGATCTGGGTATACTATCTAACCTAGTTAGAATTTATAGATATTTGTAGGATTTATTTCGTATTTTTAACTGGAGAATTATTAATGATAATAACTAGTGAGCATATAGGGACCAATATACGTGCCATGACCTAGTTGTGATCCCTAACCTATGGTGCCCCATCTCGGTCAGTTCAATAGGATGAATCGTTGGCAAAATACAGTTCATACTTGGCTACGCATCGACTTACTCGAAGTTTCGCTTGGTCGAGGAAACTTCTCATTCATGTGGGTTGTAATGCCCGCTCCGCACGAGGTATTTGGTTAGCTTGTTGGACAGGATCAGAATGTTGGACCATGACTTGTGTTGGAAATCAAAAGAATTGAGAATGCTGCACACTCTCTGAGTTGGCCGGATTGGGATGAATTATGGACCATGGGTCGCTGGTGGGGCTATGTCTGGTGAAAAATATATATGATCGAAACAAGAAGATCATTTGTGCAAGTGAGTGAAACTGTCCCTTCTTTCCTACTCCTTCAGGCTTAATAAAATAGAGTATCATGTTGCTATGTTTTGTTCCTAATGTCCCATGGTTGAGTAACTGAATAATGAATGAACATTGAAATGCCATTATAAATCACACACTAGAAATGAGTTATTATTGTTGCCCATGTCTAATACTGCTGAAATGAATAAGACACTGAATAATGCACTGCTATGTGATTGATACATGAGAAATAAACTGGCTATGCTATTGACACAATAAAATAAATGATAAATGTCCCTATAAAATGAACAAAATGCTACATGTCCTTTTGAGAACTGAATGATGTGTTAAATATTACAATGTAATGAACTGATGCGATGTGAATGATGAGGTTTGGGATTAATGAGATCACCAAGTGAAATGATGGTAATGATATAAATGATAAGTCATTACTTCTAATATCTTTACCATGCGATTATGTTTACGATCGAGTTGGACACGCATTCGCATGGTCATGGACAACTTGTACACAAGGTTTGAGATTAGTTTTCTCGGACGGTATGCCTAGGATGCTGGGGCCGATCCGACCCGGGAGGAAATATTGTCGTGCTTTGGTAGCACGGATTTTGCGAGGCATTCTTATAGACTAGCAACCTACTTTGAAGTCATTGTATTACCCTTTGAAGTTCTATATGGCAACGTCCTAAATGGTGGATTAACAACAGTGATCATGTAGTCATGATGCATGCAAATGAATATTTTGTGCATGCAAAGTAAGTATATCATATAACATGTATTTGATGCAGGTACAAGGGAGTCGACTATCGGTAAGAAATCACTTAGATGTGAAATATTTATCATACATATTAATTCAATCTTACTGCTTAACATGTTAAACACAATATGCTAAAAAGTTGCCTTTCGATGAGTATTCACTACAAGAAAAATACATTTTTATGACGGATAATAACCGTCATATATGACAATTTATAACGAATTTTTTATTAAAAATTTAGAAAATGTTATAAAAGGTGTTATAAAAGTTTAGAAAAACTGTTATATATGACGTACACTTATATGACACCTTTTTATTAAAAACGAGATAATTAATTCAATTATATATAACTGTTATCCAGTAACCGTCATGAACACGGGAGTTATAAAAGTTCAGAAAAACTGTTATATATCACGTACACTTATATGACACCTTTTTATTAAAAACGAGATAATTAATTCAATTATATATAACACTACATTTGTAAACGACATTAATATTATCATTATATATAATATATCTATCATATATATATATATATATATATATATATATATATATATATATATATATATATATATATATATATATATATATATATATATATATAACGCTTTCTAAAATGATCTGGTTTTCAAACAATTCATAAAATGTTATAAAAAGAACGTATACATAACGCTTTCTAACGTTCTGTTTTAGTTATTCACACACACACACACACACACACACACACACACATATATATATATATATATAGAGAGAGCCTAAAAATTAAGTTGCGTCATGTATTTACTACTCATTGATCAAGTTGCGCGCTAAAAATTAAGCTGTGCCACTGTTTTGAAGCTCAGAGATCAAGCCACGCCACTGATCAGATTGCGCCTGATATCAGACTGCGCCCAATTATTTTGCAACAAAATCTACGTATCGTCTGACACTTAATGGCTATCATTACCTGACAGCACTAACAACTGACAAACACAGTGAACGAGGAAAATCTCTTCGAATACCTCGAATTGTGCCGCTCGAGGAGATTGGACTGACAGCTGTCCTGCACATCTTGTAAGTTGCGCCTAGGCGCAATCTGAACGACTTCTTCTCAAAAGCTGCCACATGTCTAGGCGCAGTCTAATCAGGCACAATTTAACTTATTGACTGAAGCTCGCGCATCCTGATAAAGTTGAGACAATTTTTATTTCGAAAGCAGGATGATGTAGCGCACATGTCACTAATCTCTCAAGATGTGTCTATTATCCTGTACACGACCACGCGCATCTCAATCACATGATGCCACGCGTCTAAATACAGTTAGTATACAACTGATAACTGAATGAAAGTTGGCGCAACCCAATGTGGCGCAACCCAGCTCGTGCACATCAGAATAACTGCTAAAACAGTTATTTCCTGAACTCTATAAATAGAGTTTCCAATCATTGTTAAAGGATCACGCACAGAGATCAAGAACTCTTGCAAAATTGCTGATGCATTCTCCAGAGGCTCTAGTTTTCAAGTTCACATGGTCCAAGGGATAAAGTGATCATCTTCTAATCAGATTTCTACAGTTGTACTTTCCCAGAATTCATTGTACTTTGTACGATTCTTTTTCAAGTTTGGAATAAACTTTTTATTTTTTACAAATAAAATGGCGACTCTGCTGGGGACGACTTTCTCCTCCGATAAGAAGGTGACAACTCAATGTGATACGGCATCGATCGGCAAGACGCAGAAGACTCTGGTTGTTCAGGTCAACCAGACAGCCTACGAGAATATGATCAACACCAAGAGCAAGAAGCGTACTGTGGCTATCACCAAGAACAGGACTGTGTGGACTCCTAAGTCTCCTGCAGTTGCTGTTGCCCAGGCGTAACTTGAGTGCTCAATGGCTAAGGCACAATCTGCCTCAGTGGATCAGGCACATTCTGCTGCCTGGGTGCAATCCACTCTTTCTGCTGTCCGTGCGCAGTCCACTACTCTCTTTACTGCCAAGGCGCAGTCTGTTCAGGCCGGTGCTGAGGCGCAATCTACCCATGTTGCTGCCAAGGCGCCACCGGTAGCCTATATTACTAGGGTGCAACCAGTAGCCCGTAGTGCTATGGCGCAACCCAAGCAACCAGTGACTCAGGCGCAGTCTGCTGCTCTGGCGCAACCAAAGGGAACTAGTCTTTTGGCTATTCCTTCTCCCAATTCTCAAGTTCTAAACTTGGAAAAACAATGCTCTAGTACTAACACTAGAAAGAACAAAGGGAAGAGTCCTTTGACATTTCCTCAACTGGCGCAACCTGTGCCTAAAGTGATCCCACAACAGAATGGAGGAAAACGCTTCTTAGCTAACCCTCTACAAAATAAAGGAAAGCACCCTTTGGTCTTTTCTAAAACTTTCCTGGTCTATGACTCCGAGGAAGGTATATCAGATTCTATTCCTTTAAGCAGAGGTCTTCAGATCTCTGATATCGGAAAGGATACTGATCAAAGAGGCATCTTGCCTACCCCTATGGGGTCTGGTCAAGATCTTCCTACCTTGCAAATTTCAAGATCTAAGCAAGGAAAATTGAGGGTATCACAAACAGAGACACCTGGAGCAGAATTTTTTGATTTACGCGCTTATCTCAATAGGCGTCAACCAGTATCAACTTTGGTGATAAGAACCCTATGCCAAAGGCCAATCTATACCAGAAGCCAAAGTTTGAAAAGAAGGACCCAACCACTTATGCTAATGAGTTGAGTACATCTTTGTACACTCAGAAAACTAAACATCTAAAGAATATGAGACATGTTTCTAACATCATTAAGGAATATGTTCCTTCGACTTCTTCTCATCCTGTAGTTGTAACTGATCTTCGACAACGTCTTACACAAAGACGGGAGATTACAGGGATGTCTCCCTCACTTCCAAATCACTCTTCAGATCGCCACTGCCTTCATGAAGTCGTCATCAACTGTTGTTGCCAATCAGCTCGACGATCTGTCTTCGATCGTCTGAACTATGCTTCAACTCCCGAACATATAATAGAAGATGAAGACGAGCTATTATACGCTTCTGTCAATATGACTTCTCAAGGCACTGGGGGTGGGAAACGTCCAAGACGTAATGCATCCCGAAATTCCATTCAGCATGGATCGGATTCATGCATCCAGTGAAGATGTCTTTCAATACACCAGATCAAGAAATCGAAATTTGAACCAAGGTATCTTTAATCAAGAAGATCTCCCTATCTCTCATCTAGGAGAAGTCTCTTTTTCGGAGTTTGATGCAGATAGTGAAAGTTCTGAACAAACTATCTCATCAATAGCAGCAAGAGAAGTAACGGCATATACCGTTACAGAAGATCAAGATGCCTCTACTTCGACCAGTCAGGAGCAACGAATTGTTGCACTAGAAGACAAATTGAAGACCATGGCAGAAATAGTTGCAAGTATGCATACAATAATCGTAGCTCAACATACAGTGCCACCGATTATAAACCCTGCTACAAATTCTGAGCTCATAGCATCTTCTGTACCTATTAGTCTGGGGGTACCGCCTCCTCAGGTTGCTTTTGTGTCAATTCAAACTGATCCCAGTCAGTCTGGTGCTAGGGGTGGTAATTATCACACTGTTTCTCCTTCCAACACTTCTAACCAGGCCACCAATTCCCAAACATCAGGGGATGCTAATGAGGCTGTAAAACTCTTACGCACTCAATTTGAGGCCTTCAAGCAGACAGATGGTCTACAAAGATTGGGCATAAAGCAACCATATCCTATAGAGTGGAAGGAGGTTCCATTTTCTTCTAAATACAAGCTTTCGACTATTATGCTGTTCGATGGCAGCACTTCTCCAAGTCAGTACATTAATCACTTTGAGGTGATGACTGACCAACTACAGCCAAATGATGCTCTCCTTACCAGAGTGTTCGTCGATTGTTTAGCCGACGCAGCATACGACTGGTATCGCAGTTTGCCTGATGGCTGTATCACTTCTTTTGCTGGTTTTAAGTAAATATTCTTGGAACAATTTTATGAGGGAGTCAATGACATGACAATGTCTACCCTCATTAAGATTAAACAAAGGCACAATGAATCCATAGAGAGTTTCATTGAAAGATTCTGCCGAGAGGCACTCAAAATGCCTTTAGGAACTCCATCTGCTGTAACAATAGACACTTACAAATCAAACTTGTTGCCTATTATCAGTATGTGGATAGGATCTACACAATTCTAGGATTGGCCTTCTTTTATTGTGAATGCCAAGGCGGCAGAAGTCAGTGCCGAAAAGTTCAAACAGTTAGGAGTTCAGATGACTCATCCTAACCAAGACGAACATTCTACACCCGGGGGTAATAATCGCCAGAATAACCACAAGGGTAAAGAAACACTGGCCATCAATCTCAAAGGCAAAGAGTCTTTGGCTGTCAATGTTACTCAGACGACATCCACTCCATCAGCACCACTGCCAAAAACAACTCATCCAAAAGAAGAGTATTCTTTCGATGAAGATGATACTTTGAGCATCTTCGATTGCTTGATCAAAAGCAATAAGCTTCAACTGCCAGAGGCAAAACGGCCGAAAGAAGTGGGTAAAATTGATCACCCTAAATACTGTATTTATCACAGATTTATATGGCATCCAATCAGAGCATGTTATGTGCTCAAGGGCAAAATCCAGGAGTTGGTCAACTCTGGAGCAGTTACTCTTCAGCAGGACGAGAAGACGGTGACTGCCAATGTCGTTTCTGTACAATTTGGTGACTTTCTCCCACAACTTATACAAGATAGTGTTGTCCCCATTCCAAGGACTACTCTTGAGATCGTGAATCTCTCACCTCCCTAAAATGAAGGTCTTGTTCCACTATCGACTGACAGAGGAGAGATTATATGGATTCATCCCGATCTAGTGGCAGATTTTGAAACACCTTTCTCTTCTAAACAAAAGAAACACTCCAAAGCTAAATCTAAAAGCTGCAACATGGTATCCTTTGAACCATTAGTAGAAGAAGAAATTCTAATGGACACTAGATCTGGGAAATCCTATCTTCGAGAATATCCAAAAAAATTAAAAGAATCTTGCTCCATCTTCTGATGCTCCTCCTACATCATCTTTTCCTGCGGAGAATATACCATCTACATTCCCGCCGGTAGCTGAACCAACTCCTTCTAAACCTACGTCAGCAGACAAGGGAAAACAACATGTTCGCTTTGACAAAGTATTGAAAAAGTTCTCGTCTCTTGGACTCGAAAAGCCATATAACTTTGATATATTGGCTCAATTGGCCAACACTCCAGCGAGATTGTCAATCTTTGAACTCTTACGTCTCTCAAAAAAACTCGAGAAACGTTAAGTGAAGCTTTGATGCAGGCTGATGCTTGTCTTACTCTTCTCAAGAAGCCTGAAAAGGAGCCGGTCAGTTATGCACATTGTCATAGTGTATTTGAATTAATGCCCAACATTACTTTTATACAAGATGACATGCTGTTAGAAGACAATCATCATGATCGTCCTCTCTATTTCATGGGGTATGTGGACACCATGAAAGTTGATTGCATTCTGATTGACCCAGGGTCCGCACTTAGCATCATGCCGAAGTCTCTGCTAGATGCCTTAAAGATCCTATTGCATAGCCTTTCTACAACTATCACTACCATACTGGGGTTCAATCAAGGAAGAAGTGAACCTTTGGAGAAGATACGCCTAAAACTTCAAATTGGTAACCTTCGTACAAAGGTAACTTTCTATGTTATTGACAATCATGGCTCATACAATGCTTTGTTAGGAAGACCATTCCTCCATGAACACAATATTGTACCTTTTACCCTCCACCAATGTTTCAAATATGCGGATGGTAATGGAGAAGTCCAAAAAGAGGTTGCAGATCTGAATCTTTTCAAAGGAGTTGAAGCATACTACAACGATTCTCGCATATATAAGGAGGAATTCATGAAGGTGGTACTGGCAATGGACAAAGATGAAGAACAGAAAAATATGTCGAATGAAACTCTGGTGATCCCGGTCAAAGGACGTACCTCCTGTCCTCAGTCTTCCAAACCACTGACTATCTATCTTTCTTCCCATGAGAAGCAGCATAAGGGTGATAGTCAGGAACAAAGGGAGCTCACCTCTTCTGAGTCGCTTGTAATCGACCTTCGTCGTAAGAAGCCTCCTCCTTCTTCTCGTTCTTCTTCTCCCCCTCTTATCATCAATCTGACTAAGCCTGCTAAGGCTAAAGTTTCTGTTGTAAATGATGGTGTAAAAATCAATAAAGTATCTCCTTTGCAGTATACTGATGTCTCTTATTATACTCAATGTTACTTAGATATGCTAGATAGTTTTAAACCACTTACAATAGAAGTTGTACCATCTGTACGAAATATGGTATCCTTGGATTCAATACAAGAGCCGTACTTCTTAGTACCGTCTCGAAAGAAAGATGAAAGGCCTATATTCTTAATAAAAGAGAGGAACAAAAAATCATGCTCTATAATGATAATAGGGATGATACAGGAAGGCTACAATTACGTCGCTATAGTCCACAATCCAAAGCAATCATACGTAAAATGGGATATGATTTCAGAAAAGGCCTCAACAACGGTAAAGAAAGGCGAACTCCTCTTCGTATTGCTGTTCCAAAAGGAAAATCACAACAATACCACAGTAAAACGAAGCGAGGACTAGGTTATGCTTCACCACTTCCAACTCCAGAACTTTCTGAATCTGATGAAGAAGAACGATCTAACTCTTCTGATTCTATCTCATGGGATTCTGATACCAGCATTGGTCATGTTCATAGGGTGATAGTATCTTCTAATATGGTGTTTGTCGAATTCTCGGAAGTTGACGAAGATGACATTGAGGAAGCTCCTGAAGTGGACCCTTGGGTACAAAAGATGGACAATCAGTAGGAACTTCATTTTGAACAACGAGAACCACCTACTGAAGATCAATTAGTCCAAATCGATATTGGAGAGAAGGGCATATCACGACCAATATTCATTAGCAAAAATCTCTCAGAAGATGATAAAAAAGAATTAATTTACCTTATTCGTGAATATATTGATGTCTTCGTCTGGAGTTATGAAGATATGTCGAGATTAGATCCTCAAATTGCAACTCACAAGCTTAATATCTTGCCAAATGTTAAGCCGGTCAAACAACAACAACGACGATTCAAGCCTGAAATAATGGATGCAATTGATGATGAAGTCAAAAAGCTTATAGCTTGCGATTTTATCAGAGAAGAACAGCATCCTGACTGGGTAGCCAACGTTGTTCCAGTCTTAAAGAAAATCGAAAAGGTTCGAATTTGTATAGACTTTCGAGATCTCAATAATTCTTGCCCTAAAGACGAATTTTTTCTCCCAATTACTGATGTCATGATCGACAATACATGTGGATTCGAACAAATTTCTTTCATGGATGGGTTTTATGGATATAATCAAATCCAGATGAATCAAGAAGATGAAAAACATACTTCATTTCGTACTCCTCGTGGAGTGTACTATTATACAGTCATGTCATTTGGTCTTAAGAACGCATATGCAACTTACCAACGGGCTATGAGTACTATCTTTCGAGATCATCTACGAAAGACTGGCAAATGCTATGTTGACGATATTGCTGTCAAAAGTCGTCTCAAGGAAGATCACATTCAAGATTTAAGAACTATCTTCAATCTAATGTACCAGCATCAACTCAAAATAAACCCCACCAAGTCTTTCTTGGGTGTCTCTAGTGGCAAATTTTTCGGCTTCGTCATTACCTCTAAGGATATACATATTGATCCCGAGAAGATCAAAGCCTTTCAAGAGATGCGTCCTGCACGCAACCTAAAAGAGCTACGAGAATTTTAAGGTCGACTTGCGTACATCAGGCGGTTCATTTCAAATTTATCTGGACGTTGCAGACCATTTACTCAGTTAATGAAGAAAGGTGTATCTTTCGTTTGGACGGAAGAATGTCAACGAGCATTTGATGACATAAAGCGGTATTTAATGAGTCCACCAGTTCTTGTACCCCCGATCTCAGGAATACCCTTTGTAACACCCACTTTTTGAAATAAGGGTATTTTAGTCATTTTGTGATTTTCTAGATATTTTTGACTTGTGATTGATTTAGCCTTTGGTCTAACTTTAGAAAACCCACATTAGAGACCAACCATGACCTATGATGAGTATCTAGCTAATTAGATTTTATTTTTAGGCTTTGGTGTAATTTAGAAACCATTTGGCTATTTTTAGGCTAATTAATTGATTGGCCTTTGTAGCTTTTTGTTAATTGAGCTTAAACTCAACTTAAATAGAGGAGTGGGATCCATGGACCAACCTTGACCCTATTAGGACTCCTACGACCGGCCAAAACAGGAAGCCCCCATCCCCTATATAAGCATTGCATTGGAATAGACATCCCCTTCGCAAAACCCTAGTTTCCAGCTCTCCAAAACCCTAACTTTTTCATCCGACCTCCGTTTCACCTCAAACGAAGTGCGTTGTAATCGTGAGAAGGAGGAGAAATTGCTGGAGCATTGTTAGCAAGGAGTTGGAGGCATTTGCTCGGTGGAAACTGGTCGTCTCATCGATCGAGGAGTCAGTTTCTTTGATACTTCAACTCTCAATAGGTAAACACCCAAACACCATAGTTTCTTCTGATTTTTCTTCATATTAGAATGCATCTAGGTACCCTAGAACTACCCATGAAGTTTGGTTAGGTTTCGTGTCCGTTTGATGGGTGTATCGGACACGTATCGGATTAGGTTTTAGGGTGTTCGATGATTTTCCTCTTAGATTTCGATCATGATATTTCTGTAATCTAACTTCATGAATCGATAGCCCTAGATGTAGGGATTCCCAAAACCTGGATTCTTGATTGTATCGACTTGTTTTCGTGTCCCAAAACAGGACACGCATGCGCGCACGGGGGCCGCGCGCGTGCCCTGCTACTGCTGTGTCCTTTCTCTTTGCACACAACGATTCAACCCGAGATTCTTTGTCTGTAACTAGGCCCCACGACTGACAACACCCTCGTAAAGTTTCGTAGGATTTCGGGGAGCGTAGAGAGAGAAATCGACGTGGCACTGATTTTGAACTGTCGCGCACGCGCCAGTTTTTGGCGTCCGATACGCGTGTCGTGCGACTCGGACACGCGTCGGATGGACAGTGCAGACACGTGGGCATGTAGCCCTATATATAGGCTACATGTACGAGCAACCACGTGTCGTAGGTGGGTCTGTGTCGAATCCTAGGTCGCGTGACACGCGTGCACGATGTTTAAGTTTCAGTTTTGGTTCTAGGTGTCCAGGACACTTCGTGTCCTATTTTCTTGGACATGATTGCACCTACACCTCATGTCTAAACCCAGGACACATTACCAACCTTTGGGTTCGAGTGTTAATAGGTTTTTCGATGTTTTGGGTTATGTGTAGGTTGAATGTTTGAGTATCAAATTCCTGAGAAACTGTTCTCAGTTTCAGTTTCTTTTCCTTTCGAATTGACATGTGTATGTTCATGTATTATTTAACCTACAGGTTCCTAGTTAACTCACATACGTATTTACCTATTAGATTTCATAATACTATAGGTTGTAACTGATTGTGTTGAATTTGGGTCTTAGGAGTATCGGGTAGCTATAGAACAGATAAGTTCTTTAAATTCCAGTTTTCTGAATTGAAGTTGAATTGTTCCTTAATGGTTCAATTTTGATTTCCAGTTCAGTTTCCTCTTTCAGGCCCTATTATACATGTCTAGGTAAACACCTATTAGGTTGTAGCATCTTAGGAAAAAGGGTGGAATCGAATTTGTGTTGAGTTTAGATTATGAATAGGTTGATGGTAGAGTATTGGGTTTCCTGAAAACTGATACTCTGAATCAGTTTCTTTTTCCTATTTTGATCTATTATTTAGTATACATGTTCATGTATTATGCTAGCCCACAGGTTCCTAGTTAACCCATATAGAGATTACATGTTGGTTTGTATCGAGGAGGAGGCTGTGATCGAAATTTGGTTCGTAGAGTATCGGGTTAATCCCAGTTTTCTTTTCCCTTTTATTGATTATTACTTAGTTCTGTGGCAGCAGTTTTAGAGTGTTAAAATCTTGTATAAGTCGACCTACAGGTCATAGATAACCATATCTATGTGATGCCTACTAGTTTGCATCATAGAGGGGACTGGGATCAATGTTGGGTTAGCCATGGGTATTGGGATTGGTTAGAATTCCAGTTTTAAGTCTTCTTTACCTGTTTAATATGGCTGTTCAGGTTTAGCAATATGTTTCTTTGGATTCCTGTTTTAGCTCAGCCAACAGATCCTATGAGACCTATACATGAGTTATACCTGTTAGTTGTTATTAGGAGATGGCTGAAATGATTTTGGGTATTGGTTTGGACATCAAGTTCAGTTTCCTGTACAATGCAATACTGTACTGTACAGTCCTCCCTCTTCCTGTTGTCTTGATTTAATTCGATGTTAAATCCTGTATAAACCCAAACCTACAGATTACACCATACTATATCTAGGCAAGTACCTATTGGTTTGTAGCAAGAGGATAGGCTATGTTGAGTTGGGTAGCCATAGGTGTTCCTAGGTATCAATATATGTTAACAAGAAATAGTTATTTTCCTATAACTGCTATGAATAGATTGATCAGTAATCCAGGACTGAATTGGTTGGTATCAAGTTCAGTTAGGTTTTGGTTAACATCAAGTTAAAGTTTAATTGATTAGTAGGACTAATGGTTGTAGTTAGAGTAGGATTGTTTGGAAGGGTATATAAGTATGTGGATATGTATATATAAAGGTATGGTATTGTGGGTTGACCTCTTAAGAGTGGGATGTTGTATAAATATATATGCTAGGTTTGGAGTTGAGAGTATAGGGTATGCCTATAGCTGATTTTAGACTAGTATTGACCTAAAAATGGACTTATAGACTAGTGGACCAACATTGACCTAGTTTGACTAGTTTGGTTGACCAAAGTTGACCCAAGGTTGACTTTGACTTAGATTGACCGAAATCATGTAGAATTTGCATTAAAGGTATTCCTTATAATATTTTAGACTGTGTTATGACATGTGGTTGTTTTAAATAGGATCGTATTACTCCAGTCCAGTCACTTTTCATCATCAGCAGTTCGGAATGCCAGGCGAGTACATTCTCTGATCTTTTCATGCTTCTTTGGACATGTACTCTTGTTATAGACTAGTGTACTTGATGCTGACACGATGTTCACACGGATCGGTACCCTATGGATCTTTTCATGCGATGTTATCCCCTCGGATACATCGAGTATGTCATGTTTCATGTACTTTATCATGTTCATCATGTACTCCATGTATTCACTTTTATCCATGTGCACTCATATGTTATTCATGTACACTCATGACCATATGAGCTCCATGTATACAGTAGTTGTTATCCATGTGCAATAACATAACATGCTTCGATCCTTGTGTATTGGTTGGGGGCAGGGAGAGTGTAGTTGGTTATGTGATCATTATCCCCAGTAGTTGTTATCCATGTTATTTTCGTAGTTGTATCCATGTGCGACCCAAGCTGTTTACATAACCAATTCATGCTCTGTTTCACGTAGAAGGTTATATTCTCTATTTATCATATTTATATCTCAGTTATATCTTCTCTCCTGTTGATTTCTCTTTACAGCGATTCATGTATAGTTTTCTATAGCTTGCTTTATATGTCCATTCCTGATATACTGTTGTGAGAGATATGTGCTCGTTCCGTCCTGATTGGGCATGTTGAAAATTTTACAGGTGATGATGAGGAGTACTGTCCTACTTATTCTGGCATTGGCTTAAATGACACTGGCGACGTGGACCCACAGGAGGATCCCACAGTCGCTGAGGACTTGCCCATAGTCTAGCTGAGACTTAGTACTTTATTTGTATTTTCTATTTGAGACTTTTATGAGTTGTACTTGAGATATTTCTGGTGGTTTACACCTATACCTTTATTGTGACTTTCTTGAGATTATTTCTCCTGTTCCATCTTAGTATTGTGATTGAGTTACGTATTATTTCTACTCTATTTATAGATTGGTTAGATTGTGTTAGATATGGTGACTCAGGACAGCGTTCTACCGCCGACACTGCGGCGTAGGCTGGGCGTTCGTTACTTCTCGTGCCCTCACACTGGGTGCGGGTCGTGACACGTTTTTAGTGGTGGCCCATGCAGGTCCTCGATCACAACTAGTATGATTTGTAGTGGTACTTGAACTAGAGTATCATTACCACCTGCAAGTAGGATATAGGAATAAGTTAAAGTACTCAATCACTATTAGGAATTCCTGAGAGATTCCTGGGACGACCCTTGAGAATCTCATTTTGAGCTTCGATTTAAATCCCTTTTCCTTTACTCTTGTCCACCTTCCTCCTTCGATTCTTGCATCTTGTTTGAACTCTTTTCACCAATACCCTTACTTCCTTGTGTTTAATAATGGTTAGGAAGATGGCTACACTGCTATATACTCATTGGTCAAACGCATGGCTAGGAGGATTACATTAAGGAATTGGGATACACGGAGATTTTGATTAAGATATAAGGGCATTTTCTAAATGGACGCTTTAATGATTAGTAGTTTGTAAGTTGGAATATTATCAAGGAAATTTATCTTGAATATTCTAAGTAGTAATCACTAGAAGATTATAAAATTTTACCTTGATACCGGAGGAAATTAGTTAGAATCTAAATAAATTGATTTCAGG
Organism: Iris pallida; assembly: GCA_029216955.1. Lineage (NCBI taxonomy): Eukaryota > Viridiplantae > Streptophyta > Magnoliopsida > Asparagales > Iridaceae > Iris > Iris pallida. The sequence goes on along the minus strand of JANAVB010040218.1, from coordinate 20,649,686 downwards.
AATTGATGGGATTCATGAATTATTGGATTATGATTATACATCCTTGAAAGTATATAGATTGGTTTGAATGATCAAAAAAAGAGGGAGTGGCAGTATGAACTATTAAATGGAGTCGTACAAGTTGCGATGTACATGTTTATGGATTTCAATTTAAGTGGGAGTAATGATATTAAAATTTTTGGTTTAAAAGATTGGGAAGATATGAAAACAATTGTTTTGGAAGAAAAACAAAAATCTCAAATTTGAAATCGTGTCAATTGATTGAAGTTTTAAAAACCTATTTGGATTTTGGTTTGAGAAGTAGTGATTATGTTTCAATGACTTAGAAGGAAAAATTATGGTTGATAAGCGCGTTAAAATACTGAGCTGTAACTACTAGATTGCCGTGATAAGCTGAGTGTCTATCTTGAGGATTATTTGAGACAAATTGGGAGTTTTTAAATTTAGGAAGTAATATAGAATTTTATGGATTCATGATTTATCAACTCTGGAGTTTAAAGTAGGATTGAAACGAAAAATTAGGAAAGGTTAGTAGTAACGAGATAAAAGTTATTATGAGATTTATGAAAAGGATTTAAATGTTAGTCGTGGTTAGATTGGAAGGCTTAGAGTGAATACAAATTGAGGTAGTTATTTTTTTGGAATTTCTTTTTAAAGGAATGTAAAGGTAGGCCACCAAGGTAACCTTAATGAGATGGAAGTGTTCCACACTAATTGCCATATCACTCGTGACCATGATAGTAGTATATACACCAGTGTTGTTAGTCGTCTGCCAAACTATGTGACTGTATCTCAAATCTTGACCTACTCAACCTTCCCTCAAATCTAGATCTTTTATTGTGACTTCTAACCATTTGTATTTGATCATTCCTTAACAGTATTCGCCTTTAGTACTGTGTTCCTAGATTATTTCACTGGATTCTTAATTGAATTTATTTTATGCTTCAACTTGATTTTCTTTATTCCTGTACCCTCACCATGATACTAAATTACTTTCTGACTTAAATTCGAGATTCAACCATGACTCAATTCTTTCAACCCGACATGGGATAGAGTTCTTCTTGTTCTTTAAATGCTTAACGTTGTACCTTATCTTGATTGCTTGACCAGCTTAGTTAAGGATCTTGGACTATTTCTTTTCTTCTTCATCATTACCTCCCTTACTTATACTTGACTACCTTATGTTGCTAATTTAGCCTTAGTTTTGCAAGCTTATCCTTCTTGAGCTTGATCATGACATATTTTATTGGGTCGCGACCCACTAACATATTGTCTAATCAGAACCGGTGTATGATGGTCTGATCAACCTAGTGCACTTGGTTCGCTTTCATATATTACTCTACGTGGATGAGACTCTAGAGCATCTGTCTCATCCACGACAGTTTGGCAATTCTTCTTGAACTATTTTCGTCGTCTATGAACCACGTATTGTACTCAATAGTATCGTCTTTGAACTCTTTTGTTTTTGTCTTTCACATATTTCAGAAAGGCAAGGCACTCTACTTAATAGGTCAACACAGAGTATCACGTTTAGCTTCCTTATCAGAAGGAGGATAGTGACTTAATTCTATATCCTCACAGTATCCTTTAGGATTTCAATAGTGTTGAATTCTAAACCCACGATCGCGACCAGTCGACTTGGTCATTCCCTTATCGTCCAATGTTTGGAACCTTATTCAATTGAATTAATTCAATTGTGACATGGATTTCAAATCTTGGATACTCGTGCCTAGACTTCAATGACCTCGTTCTCCATCTTGACCAAACCTCGACTCATCCTGGATTTGATCAACTTAGATCATATCGAGACTAAAATATCTATAGATATATGTATATATAGTGTGCTTGGATTTCAGTGTTATTGACAGTCGTGCTTTAAACTTTCGATTTTTGATCATCCTTAGAATATTAATGATTTATGGTTAATTTCAGTTGTTTTTATAATCACCAGTATTTATATAGGATGATATACTGCCTTACAGCCCAATGATTTATTATTTATCCTTATCTTTTCCAGAATGGCACCCATGACCAGAATTTGTCCCCAGTGCACAGCCGCAATTCCGGATGAGACCGAGATTGTAACTTCCCCTTCTATTGCTCAGAAGGTATTAGCAGCCTCATCGGAGAATTTCCCTCCATCTCCAGTCCTTCAGGAGGGGACTGCAGTTCAGCCGGAGACTGAGGGCCTTCCTTTACCTCCTGGAGCGGTACCCCATGCCATTCCTGTTGAAGCTCATATTCACAGATTTCTTCAGGATTTGCGGGAGGTACAGAGACTTCAGGCTGAGCTTATGAGAGAGCAGAGTCTCAGTATCCAACTGTTGCGGGATTACATGCATTCGAGGGAGGAGCCTAGTCCCAAGAGAGCAAGGAGCAGTTTATACCCAGAGCCTCAGGAGTACCCAGGCTTTCAGTCTAGACCAGCCTATCCAGTTCAGATTCCTGTCCAGCAGAGACCAGCTGAGCGAGTGCCTACCTGTGCCTTCTGTAAGAAGCTTGGGCACGAATGGAAGGACTGTAGGAAGAGACTAGGATTGTGCCTATTTTGTAGGTCAGCTGCACACAAGATACGAGACTGTCCTACTACATTTGCCCCTAGACGAGGCCTACCTCCAGGAGAGAGAGTTCCAGCTACCAGACCTAGTAGAGGTGAGTTCTTGACCCATACCTTATCCTATCCTGATGATTACTGTACCCTACCATAATGTTTGTATGCTTGATACCTTGTGACTATTTTTGATCTAGTATGACTTTAGAAGCTAGACGAGACTCCAGACTGATTGCCTGCCATAACCCTGTATGATTTCTTTTCAACTGCATGATTTAGATAAGTTTTCTTGAGACCATGATTGTTGGGGATTGACCTAGAAAGAGTAGGATCATTTTAATTTCGAGGACGAAATTATTTTAAGGAGGGTAGACTTGTAACACCCACTTTTTGAAATAAGGGTATTTTAGTCATTTTGTGATTTTCTAGATATTTTTGACTTGTGATTGATTTAGCCTTTGGTCTAACTTTAGAAAACCCACATTAGAGACCAACCATGACCTATGATGAGTATCTAGCTAATTAGATTTTATTTTTAGGCTTTGGTGTAATTTAGAAACCATTTGGCTATTTTTAGGCTAATTAATTGATTGGCCTTTGTAGCTTTTTGTTAATTGAGCTTAAACTCAACTTAAATAGAGGAGTGGGACCCATGGACCAACCTTGACCCTATTAGGACTCCTACGGCCGGCCAAAACAGGAAGCCCCCATCCCCTATATAAGCATTGCATTGGAATAGACACCCCCTTCGCAAAATCCTAGTTTCCAGCTCTCCAAAACCCTAACTTTTTCATCCGACCTCCGTTTCACCTCAAACGAAGTGCGTTGTAATCGTGAGAAGGAGGAGAAATTGCTGGAGCATTGTTAGCAAGGAGTTGGAGGCGTTTGCTCGGTGGAAACTGGTCGTCTCATCGATCGAGGAGTCAGTTTCTTTGATACTTCAACTCTCAATAGGTAAACACCCAAACACCATAGTTTCTTCTGATTTTTCTTCATATTAGCATGCATCTAGGTACCCTAGAACTACCCATGAAGTTTGGTTAGGTTTCGTGTTCGTTTGATGGGTGTATCGGACACGTATCGGATTAGGTTTTAGGGTGTTCGATGATTTTCCTCTTAGATTTCGATCATGATATTTCTGTAATCTAACTTCATGAATCGATAGCCCTAGATGTAGGGATTCCCAAAACCTGGATTCTTGATTGTATCGACTTGTTTTCGTGTCCCAAAACAGGACACGCACGCGCGCACGGGGGCCACGCGCGTGCCCTGCTACTGCTGTGTCCTTTCTCTTTGCACACAGCGATTCAACCCAAGATTCTTTGTCTGTAACTAGGCCCCACGACTGACAACACCCTCGTAAAGTTTCGTGGGATTTCGTGGAGCGTAGAAAGAGAAATCGACGTGGCACTGATTTTGAACTGTCGCGCACGCGCCAGTTTTTGGCATCCGATACGTGTGTCGTGCGACTCGGACACGCGTCGGATGGACAGTGCAGACACGTGGGCATGTAGCCCTATATATAGGCTACATGTACGAGCAACCACGTGTCGTAGGTGGGTCTGTGTCGAGTCCTAGGTCGCATGACACGCGTGCACGATGTTTAAGTTTCAGTTTTGGTTCTAGGTGTCCAGGACACTTCGTGTCCTATTTTCTTGGACACGATTGCACCTACACCTCATGTCTAAACCCAGGACACATTACCAACCTTTGGGTTCGAGTGTTAATAGGTTTTTCGATGTTTTGGGTTATGTGTAGGTTGAATGTTTGAGTATCAAATTCCTGAGAAACTGTTCTCAGTTTCAGTTTCTTTTCCTTTCGAATTGACATGTGTATGTTCATGTATTATTTAACCTACAGGTTCCTAGTTAACTCACAAACGTATTTACCTATTAGATTTCATAATACTATAGGTTGTAACTGATTGTGTTGAATTTGGGTCTTAGGAGTATCGGGTAGCTATAGAACAGATAAGTTCTTTAAATTCCAGTTTTCTGAATTGAAGTTGAATTGTTCCTTAATGGTTCAATTTTGATTTCCAGTTCAGTTTCCTCTTTCAGGCCCTATTATACATGTCTAGGTAAACACCTATTAGGTTGTAGCATCTTAGGAAAAAGGGTGGAATCGAATTTGTGTTTTGTTTAGATTATGAATAGGTTGATGGTAGAGTATTGGGTTTCCTGAAAACTGATACTCTGAATCAGTTTCTTTTTCCTATTTTGATCTGTTATTTAGTATACATGTTCATGTATTATGCTAGCCCACAGGTTCCTAGTTAACCCAGATAGAGATTACATGTTGGTTTGTATCGAGGAGGAGGCTGTGATCGAAATTGGGTTCGTAGAGTATCGGGTTAATCCCAGTTTTCTTTTCCCTTTTATTGATTATTACTTAGTTCTGTGGCAGCAGTTTTAGAGTGTTAAAATCTTGTATAAGTCGACCTACAGGTCATAGATAACCATATCTATGTGATGCCTACTAGTTTGCATCATAGAGGGGACTGGGATCAATGTTGGGTTAGCCATGGGTATTGGGATTGGTTAGAATTCCAGTTTTAAGTCTTCTTTACCTGTTTAATATGGCTGTTCAGGTTTAGCAATATGTTTCTTTGGATTCCTGTTTTAGCTCAGCCAACAGATCCTATGAGACCTATACATGAGTTATACCTGTTAGTTGTTATTAGGAGATGGCTGAAATGATTTTGGGTATTGGTTTGGACATCAAGTTCAGTTTCCTGTACAATGCAATACTGTACTGTACAGTCCTCCCTCTTCCTGTTGTCTTGATTTAATTCGATGTTAAATCCTGTATAAACCCAAACCTACAGATTACACCATACTATATCTAGGCAAGTACCTATTGGTTTGTAGCAAGAGGATAGGCTATGTTGAGTTGGGTAGCCATAGGTGTTCCTAGGTATCAATATATGTTAACAAGAAATAGTTATTTTCCTATAACTGCTATGAATAGATTGATCAGTAATCCAGGACTGAATTGGTTGGTATCAAGTTCAGTTAGGTTTTGGTTAACATCAAGTTAAAGTTTAATTGATTAGTAGGACTAATGGTTGTAGTTAGAGTAGGATTGTTTGGAAGGGTATATAAGTATGTGGATATGTATATATAAAGGTATGGTATTGTGGGTTGACCTCTTAAGAGTGGGATGTTGTATAAATATATATGCTAGGTTTGGAGTTGAGAGTATAGGGTATGCCTATAGCTGATTTTAGACTAGTATTGACCTAAAAATGGACTTATAGACTAGTGGACCAACATTGACCTAGTTTGACTAGTTTGGTTGACCAAAGTTGACCCAAGGTTGACTTTGACTTAGATTGACCGAAATCATGTAGAATTTGCATTAAAGGTATTCCTTATAATATTTTAGACTGTGTTATGACATGTGGTTGTTTTAAATAGGATCGTATTACTCCAGTCCAGTCACTTTTCATCATCAGCAGTTCGGAATGCCAGGCGAGTACATTCTCTGATCTTTTCATGCTTCTTTGGACATGTACTCTTGTTATAGACTAGTGTACTTGATGCTGACACGATGTTCACACGGATCGGTACCCTATGGATCTTTTCATGCGATGTTATCCCCTCGGATACATCGAGTATGTCATGTTTCATGTACTTTATCATGTTCATCATGTACTCCATGTATTCACTTTTATCCATGTGCACTCATATGTTATTCATGTACACTCATGACCATATGAGCTCCATGTATACAGTAGTTGTTATCCATGTGCAATAACATAACATGCTTCGATCCTTGTGTATTGGTTGGGGGCAGGGAGAGTGTAGTTGGTTATGTGATCATTATCCCCAGTAGTTGTTATCCATGTTATTTTCGTAGTTGTATCCATGTGCGACCCAAGCTGTTTACATAACCAATTCATGCTCTGTTTCACGTAGAAGGTTATATTCTCTATTTATCATATTTATATCTCAGTTATATCTTCTCTCCTGTTGATTTCTCTTTACAGCGATTCATGTATAGTTTTCTATAGCTTGCTTTATATGTCCATTCCTGATATGAACTGTTGTGAGAGATATGTGCTCGTTCCGTCCTGATTGGGCATGTTAAAAATTTTACAGGTGATGATGAGGAGTACTGTCCTACTTATTCTGGCATTGGCTTAAATGACACTGGCGACGTGGACCCACAGGAGGATCCCACAGTCGCTGAGGACTTGCCCATAGTCTAGCTGAGACTTAGTACTTTATTTGTATTTTCTATTTGAGACTTTTATGAGTTGTACTTGAGATATTTCTGGTGGTTTACACCTATACCTTTATTGTGACTTTCTTGAGATTATTTCTTCTGTTCCATCTTAGTATTGTGATTGAGTTACGTATTATTTCTACTTTATTTATAGATTGGTTAGATTGTGTTAGATATGGTGACTCAGGACAGCGTTCTACCGCCGACACTGCGGCGTAGGCTGGGCGTTCGTTACTTCTCGTGCCCTCACACTGGGTGCGGGTCGTGACACCCTTCTTAATGTATGTCAGGGTAATGGACCATTCATTGGAAGCTTTACTGGCTCAGAAGAACAAGAAAGGTCATGAACAAGCCATCTACTACCTTAGTCGAACGATGATTGGAGCTGAACATCGTTATAGTCCGTTGGAGAAAGAATGTTTAGCCTTAATGTTTGCCGTTCAGAAGACAAGATATTATATCATGGGCCAAACTGTTCATGTCATATCCCGGGTCAATCCTCTTCGAGTCTTAATGAAGAAGCCAAGTACACTCAATTCTAGGCTTGCCACATGGGCCATATTATTAGCACAATATGATATAGTTTATGTTCCTCAAAAGTCTGTGAAAGGCCAAGCACTTGCTGACTTCTTATCAGCTCATCCTGTTCCTGAAACGTCTAAACTCTATGATGATATTCCAGACAAAATATTGGAATCAAATAAGATCTCAGAAGAGTTTCCTACTTGGCGGTTGTTCTTCGATGGAGCTTCTAGAATTGGACGTGGAGGTACCCTTGTTGCTGGAGTGGGAATTGTTCTCGTTTCACCCGATGGATTAGCTATTCAAAGGACTTATTCTTTAGACGAGTCGTGCTCTAACAATATGGCAGAATACTATGTCTTGCTCATTGGACTCCAATTAGCCAAACAATTGGATATTGAATATCTCGAAGTATATGGTGACTCTAAGCTGATTATTAATCAGGTTAGAGGCATATATGAAGTTCGACATCAAGATCTGGTACCGTACCATGAAGCAGCAACCAAGATAGCTTCTTTATTCAAAGGGTTCTTCATGAAACATGTACATCGTGCATGCAATACAGAAGCTGATGCCTTAGCTAACCTAGCTGCGGTATTGGCAATTCCAGTCAAAAGACAATAAATGGTTGTTATCTCTAATAGAGAACTATCACTACAAAATTATGGTAATTTAGCGACTAATTTAGCGACTAACCATTTTAAGTCGCCAATTAGCGACTTACTACTGACTAATTTTCGACTAAATGACATATTAATTTTTTGAATAAAATGGTTCATTGCCATTCCGTCGGTAGAGTGTTGGCACTTCTCTAAAATTATGCAGCAACTGAAAATTGTAGTCGCTAAGTAGTCGAAAGAATATGAAAGTTTAGTTTCTGCTATCCAGCGATGGAAAATTTTAGTTGCCATTCCAAAAACTTTCCCTCTTTCCAAAACCCTCCCCCCCATAAACATAACTAAATCCCGAAGTTCCCTCCCCCAATTCCCTCTTTTCTAATTTTTTTTTCAAAGCCTACCTCCTCCTCTTTAATCCCCAGGCCGCCTCCTCCTCTGTTGCGCCAGCCGCCGCCTCCTCTTTACCCCCGCCACCTCCTCCTCTTTAACCCCCAGGCCGCCTCCCTCCATAAACATAACTAAACCCCCAGGCCACCTCCTCCTCACGACAGGCGGAGCCCCCGCTGTATCCTTCGACGAGCCCCAGCCCGTCTCCTCCACCGGAGGCCCCAAGGCCATCGATCTCCTCATTTTGGATCAGGTATAAAAAATTCTATTGTTTAGATTTAATTGGTATGCTTTGAATTGCAATTTTATGACCAAAATATGGATATCACCACTTTGGAAGGGTTTTGGTGGTTACCATGTCTGAAGTTTTTATTGCTTTAGTGTTTGTGGTTCATTAAGCTTATTTTCTGTTATTATTTCTGCTTTTAATAACCCTAATTTTCTGTTTAATGCATAATTGAAATATATGAAAATCGTCGATATATATCTTTAAACTCATAGCATAAAACAATAACAACAAAGCTATTATACCATCAGCTACCTAATATCCTCATCTTCCACTTATTGCATAGAGATCTGGCTAACTAATGCAGCAGTTTATAATGACAAGATCTTTAATGGGACGTATTGTACCGGCCCGTCTTCTTCTTTTTGCAAAAATATACACTTTCTTTTTCCATATGTTGTATGAAAATGTCTTCCGTATTTCCCTTTCTATCGTTTGGAAGAAGTTGTGCCTTTTCATCAATCTTCTCCTGCAACTTAAAAATTTTCCTTTAGGAAATAGTTTGTAAATGTCACTCTAGTCCTCTTCATTTAGCGCAGGTTACTCTAAGCTTTATAAATTTCCTTTGGTAAATAGTTTGTAAATGGTTTTGTTAGCCCCTCATATGTGGTTCAATCCTTTGGCAATATAGAATATCCTTACTTTGTAGTTTGTTTTTGCACTATCTAGAACTATCTCAATCATTAATGAATGTGTATATATTCTATCATATTTGTATTATGAAATCTTAAGGTTCTAGTTTTTAGGCCCCAAATCCCTTTATGAGGCTCTAATTAGACTTTCATTTGGTGGCAATGCCAATTCTTTTTAGTTTATAACAAGTATCATGAACTATTCCTGAGTTGGGACTTGCTGCAACTTGCTACCCAAAAGATCCAAGTTTACAACTTGATATCTAATTTCTTAGTACTTGAATACCCCAAACTTCTAATTTTTTGCAATTGATGTCCTATACTGCTGGTAAAAGGAAAAAAGAGAGACTATCATTCTACCCAGTGTTTTAAAAATTGGACATGACAATTGGACCGGTCAACCCATGAACCAGTAGCTTTTTCAGACTGATTTTATATTGATCCATTGTTTTTTATTCCAAAAATTCGGCACATGATGCAAACAAGCGAAAGGATTGGCTGAAAGAGGAATATTGGAAGAAAATGCAAGAGGATATGACAAAACCAGAGTACAAGGCCAGGTCAGACAGGACGAAGACAGCTCGTGCTAAGGCTGGTCTCCATACGGGTGGATCGATCCCGACTGCTGAACATTTTGACGGATGGTATGTAAAATCGTTAATTAAAGTGTAAAATTTCATCATTTATGTATATATCATAGAGTTAACTTTTATAGTGCGAAGAGGCCGCCAAGGCAGGCTTAGACACGAGTACTGTCGACTTTCCCAAGATATTCGAACGTACCCATAAAAGAAAGAACGATGGGAAGTTAGTAGACGAACGGGCTACCAAAGCATTTATAAGTATTTGCTTGACTTTCAACAGATTATCAAAAATTTAGTTGACCTTTGCCAAACCACTATAATCAGAATATATCATGATATTTTGATGAAGTTGAATCCCATATCTAGGAAATATGTTTGGATGCTCGAATTTAAGTTCTTCAGAATCTTATCTTACCCTAAGGTCAAGTTTTGGAAGTTCCTAGTTGGAATAGAAACTTATTAACATATTGGTTTGCTGATGCTTATTATTGCTTAGCTTTTACACAAGAGTTGGAAATAGTCATGCATTTGTTGGGAAAGTGAAAGCATGGACTAAGTATGAGAAGACTACTCTCAGACCAAGTCCTATATTATCCTTGCCATATGAGGTTTATACTTTGTTTACATTTTGTTGGTAACTAAAGCATTTCCTTGCTGTCCATGAATTTTGGGCTTAAAGTTCCTATAGCTAAATGAACTCTAATTTGAATCGAGTTGGTCAAATAATTATTCTACTTGCCTGGAACAATTTTGTAACTTTGACAGAAGTAAAACTATTAATCCAACTTAATTTAATTTGGAAGAAACTGGAAGAGCATTATAAATAAGCAAATAATGTGTGGCAATTTGTTTTGCTTTCCAGTTTATGGAATGTAAAATTTATGCTGTCTATATGTATGTTTGCATGCTCTTGCCATCTTCAATTTGTTTATCAATATTATAGCATGAAAGTAGTGTGGTACATAAAGCGTCACATTGTTTGTTGCTCATCCGGGTTGTACATGCGCATCATACCAAACTAATGTTCGTTCCAGGTTCTTTCAGATCCATTCTAGGATAGTCACACGAACGAGAATGTAGTGTTTCCGCGTAATATTTTTGAAAAATGCATAGGATGTTCAATGTTGTAGTAAGAGAGGTGAAGATGGCTTGAATGCATGATTGGGTGATTTCACATGACCTACCACCAATCACTAATACATTTGGTGCAATTCTTGGAGAGAAAATATTGTCTGCCTTGTTCAAATTGATGAAAAGTGGAAACCTAGTGTAGCATGTTTTGACATTTGTTTCAATTTAGGGAAGCGGATGGTATACCTGGCCTCTAGCACAGTCCATGCCTTATATAACCAGTTAAGGGTGCCAGTGCTGGTTTCTGGTTGGGTTGAGAGTATCCAACCATCTAAAACATTTCAATATGTAATTTATGTGATTACGTCGCTTGATATGAATTTCCAACCTGCTCATTCTCATCTTAGCTAGATGCCTTCAGTTCCTAATATTCGGAATTCAGTTCTGAAATAATGGTAAAGCTTAGTAATGTAAACATCAACTTAACCGAGTTCGTCGTTACCATGTTATAATCCTTGATCATTGACAAAATTTGGCCAGAATCCTGATCTAATATTTAACTTTAAATATTCAACTAGACTAAAGTAAGAAGAGAGAACAATGTGTGAACATTCGAAAAATTTGGCCAGAATCCTGATGTAATCCTGATCTAAGATTAAGGTCATGAAAAGGGATAATTTTTTTTGAGAGAATAATGTGTGAATATTCGGACCCTGATGCTTGGAATGATTGGGATTCTTATTCTTAACTATTCATGTAGAGTTGTTCGGTTTTTAGTTGCAAATTAGCCTACAGAAGTCTTTTAAGCCTAATTGATGGCGTGGTAGCAAAGCGCTGCAGCCACTCGATATGGTTTGGGTTATTGGGAAATATACCCGATCATTGGACCATGGTCCGATGGATGGAAAATGCTAAAGCCTAAGGGTGTGTTTGGGAACGGAATTTAGGAATGAAAACTGAGGTTTTGGTGGTGTTAATCCCGGCCCAACCCGCCCGAGTTGCACCCCTACTAACCGATGGCATGGTAGCTGATCACTGCAGCCACTCGTTGTGCTTCGTCTTGGCTTGGCTTTGTATTGTTGTTGCTTTCAGGATAATAATAATAATAATAATAATAATAATAATAATAATAATAATAAAAAGTTGGATTTATCATAATAGGCATTGCTGCAACTTTGCAAAAAAGTTAGCAGAAGCAAGCCTAGATAGCTGTCCCAAATCGGTCCTTAACTAAAATTAATCAGGAACATTGTTGGGGTCCCCTCATTGCATGCACTAATCGTTGGGTTTGCATTTGCAACAATATATTCCCTTTCGGAAACTGCATGATTTTGCAGCTGTATGCTATTTCTTAAAACTACAGCAAGGGGTGAGCACGGTCTGGTTGAGTCCCTTAAGCCCTTAAGCCTAATTGATGGCGTGGTAGCTAAGAGCTGCAGCCACCCAATATGGTTAGGGTTATTAGGAAATATATCGGATCACTTGACCATGGTCCGATGGCTGGAGAATGCTACGCCTAAGGCCTCGTTTGGCTCGCGGAAAGGAAAGGAAAGGAAAAGAAAGGAAAGGAAACCAACTCTTTGCTCTTATAGTTGGTTTAAAGGATCAGTGCCCCATTGTATTCACTAATGGGCACAGTAAAAAGTTCGGTATTTGGGAAAATTTAACTTCATTGAAAAGTTCAGAATTTGGGAAATGTTTGGAACTGGAAAGGAAGAATTTTTTTACAAATATGTACTTAAAAAGGTTTCTTTTTTTGCATGTATACCCTCTCTAGAATATGCAAAATTTTCTGGATATCTTAATTTTTTTAATTACATGTATATTCCTGAAAAATGTTTCTTTTTTGCATTTCTGAAGTATAAAGAGGCGATGATGATTTGCCCGTGGCATTTTTAAGATTTTGCATTAGTGAAATGCCAGGATTCATGGGTTTGATACTCTCTATTATCCTGCTGCAAAGCATTTGTCCCATAGTTTTGTGGATGGCTAGATGAATCCTTCTCTTCCGTTCATCTCCGTTAAGGTCGTCTCTTGTATAACTACCATTTTTTTCGTATTATCTCGACTCGACCCACGTTGTTGCAATTTCATAACTAGGATATTGTCAATAGTCACTCATCAGATTTGGTAATCCTTTAAAGTCATGTGGCCCTTTTATTCTTCTGCAGTTCTTTTATAGTGGCGAGGCAACGATTGCAGTCATATGCTATGTCACGCCCCAGAACCAGAATACTGGAGAGCGGAGGAATGACTCAGCCAGCTACGTATTACGGGTAGATGAATACCGTATAATACGATCAATGCTGTCTAACCAGACGAGGGGGTGCATACTACATAAAAGTCTTACTATGGTCATTACACATCTATTGTCTCAATCATTCAAATAAGAAACAGAAATAGAGAACATGTGAGATAAAGCAGTAAGGCATCCCAAACGCTCTGTCAAAATGTTCTTGATATCTGGCTTTACAAAACATAGCCAGATTGATGTAGCAAAATATACACAATTGTTATCAGCTGCAGCCTGACTTTAATTACAATTATGTAAAGGTAAGTACAAGACAATCCGACTAACATGTCGGTGCCAAACGGCTAAGTATAAAGTAAGTGACAAAACGAGCGGGGAAGTAAGAAACCCACTCGAGTCCTCCTGCGATCATCCCTCTAGTGTTGACCATCTTGGAGGTAGAAGTAAGCTGAGTCCTCGGGAACCGGCTCTGAATCTGGCCATGCAAAACCAGAGAGGTTAGACCTCTAATAGCAAGTACCACAAGGAAGCACGACATGAGAACTAAAACCAGTAATGTAAGAGAATAATACTAATAAATCTCAGCTTGCTACTAGGATTCACATCACATCACGACACTTCGAACCAACCTCCCAACCAAACAAGGACAGAAGTTGGCCCGTCATGTCCTGACATTCTGATCATCCCAGTTAGGTAACAGAGTAGGTACAGTACACAAACAAATCATCTTGAACGGCCAATCAACTACTACGGCTTGCTACTGCGAGTCCCAAGTTATCCTGGATTTATGCAATTAGAGATTCCGTAGTTCTTACTATGTGCAGCAAGGCTAGTCTATCCAGTCAATCATGTGCGCCATGCATGAATTAGACGAGTCTTAGCAAGACGCCCGTCATCAATATACAATATACAATAATAATATAAGCAGATACTGATCCCTGTCCGTGTGGCAGTTTTACAGTATCTGTGGGAACCAGCCGGCCCGTCGGGTACTACTTATCCCAAGGGGGCTGCCATGTAAGAACTCGGAAATCTATTCTCTCCATGCAATCATTATTTTATTTAACTTAATAGTCCCTACGTTGAGTGAAATCCCATGCCGTGGATCATGGTCATTCAAATGAGTACTTTCGTACGGGGTACGATATACACAACTCTACAACGATACCAGTGCGGTTAGGTTGCAGGTCTTACATAGCGTAATACAACAATCAAATCTAACCACGGTAATCATGCCTTGACCATAAAGTACACATGCTTCTTTTGTAGAAAATAAATAAGTAAATAAATAAATAATTAGATTGAAGCCTGCATGTGCATGTATGTCAATATTCGGGATCAGCCAGTCGATTACAATAGTTCATAACATGAACGTGTCTCATTTATTTCATTCAATAAGACGACTAGCCATGAAAGTCAATTAGCATTAAACGGGGGTCGAGTCTATAACTCTCATGGTCAAGTCCCAGTCATACTGGGTATCCCAAAAATCAATCGGGACACAAGGTACATTCCACATAACAATTGATATTAACAATATTATCATATCATGATTTTATCGAGTTTATGCCAAAAAGACGTAAGGATATAAAATGGACGTTAAATATCTAATAAAATATCAATAAACAGGGCTATAGAAGATCAGGGTAAGTAAGGTCAGCGTACGCTCAAGTCAGGCTACGCTCAAGTCAGCGTACGCTCAGGTCAAAGAGGCAGCATATGGGCTCCATACGACTCCTCACCATCCAAGTGAGCGTATGCAAGTCATACGCTCCCCAAAGGCAGCGTATGGACTCCATACGACTCCTGACCATTCAAGTCAGCGTATACAAGTCATACGCTCCCAAAAGGCAGCATATGGACTCCATACGACTCCTGACCATTCAAGTCAGCGTATGCAAGTCATACGCTCCCAAAAGGTAGCATATGGAAGACACACGCTTCCTAAAAAGGTAGCGTATGGACTCCAGACTGTGCTGCGCTAAAGAGCGCGCACAGCTCAGTGACGCAAGCTAAAAAGCTAGTATACACTGCTCACTGTCTTCTCCAAACAGCAAGAACTCCATGGTTGCACCCCAAAGCCTCAAAGGTCCATAACTTGGTCCAAACAAGTCCAAATCCAACTTTCTAAAGGTCAAAATTGGGTAGAATAAAACTCTCTACAACATAGAACCATCAAAACTTGAAAACAAAGAAGTTTGATAGATCAAAACCACCAAACTCCAAAAATAACTCATATCTAGATCTACAAAGATTAAGACTACGAAATAAAAAATGCCAAGTTCTAAACTCTCTTAGGATCACGAGAGAAAGATGAATAAACCATAAAAACATGGGTTCTCATGTGGAGCAAGTTGTACTTGCCTACGGTTTGGTAGGTGGAGAGAGTAATGAAGAAGAAGAGGAGGAGTAATGATGAGAATGTGAGTTTATGAGGAGAGTGAAAGAGATGTAAGCTTTAAATAGAAAAGGGGTGGTAGGTGGGAGTTGGGCCGGGTCCAATGGGTCGGGTTGTAGGGGATCCAACCAAGGCTAACCCGAACCTAAAGCCTAGCTAAAGCAGAGAATAAGAGCAGAAAATTAAGTACAGAAATAAAATTGCAGAAATAAAATTGCAGAAATAAATTAACATGAAAATTTAAAGAGCAGATTAATTGATCAACATGAAATTTAAAGGAATTTAAATACAGGATAATACATGATAAATATTAAATAAATACATAATAAATACTAAATAAATACATTCGAGTAGTACATGTATAAAAATATGCATTCTGGGAACGGGGAGTGACATGCTAGCCTGCAGAGAAATAAATGGTAGACATGCATTTCCAGAACCCTGGCGACGGATAATCAGTCAGAAATCCGTCGCTGTGCCGTCGTCGTAGCGACGAGTCCGCGACTACTATTCCGTCGCCATTGTGCTGGAAATGCCAAGCATTTCCAGAACATGATCGACGGAATAGTCCGTCAGAACACCGTCGCCCATCCGTCGTTATTTACCGACGCATACCGACGGATTTGCGGCGGACCGATACAATCTGATACGCAGTTACGACGGGTTACCGACGGACATGTACGTCGCTATTGCGTACACATTTCAATATTTATTAGTTGCAATGGACGGCAATCCGTCGGGAAAGTGTCGCTAATGTTTCGTATTGTGACGTCGAAAATCAGTCGCTATTCCGTTGCCGTGACGACAACTTAGCGACGGAACGTTATTAGCGACGAGCTGATTGCCGACGGATGATTTTGGCCAAATTCCGTCGGCAATCGGTCGCTAATGTGAATTACCGTCGGTTGAGCGACGGATTCGGCCGTCGCTAAATCGACAAATTTTGGTAGTGTGATTTTACTCCTGTGGTTGGCTTCACACAGAAGTTGAAATTTTTGGGCACGTGTTTCATGATTCATCTTAAAGTCTCTCTTTATGGTATCTGTAACTTTGGTCATCCCTGTATCTCATCCTATCTGTTTGAAGGGCTGATCTGAGCCTCTTTTATTATATTTTTTATTTAGGAATTTTTGACAACCAAATATATTTAGCTGCTTTGATTTTTCTTTCTATTTCCTTTTTAACTAAAAAATGTGGTGAGAATCTGAAGATATTCAGGCAATAGAAAACTATACTCAACTTTTTTTTAATGAATTGTTTTTTGTGTGTACCCCCCAACTGCCAGAAATATGGTGGGGCTCTCTATGATTTTTCAACTCTACTCAAACTCCCTATCACTATCCATAATATGGTGCAACTCCTACAAGAAAGTTTATTATATTTTTTATTTAGGAATTTTTGACAACCAAATATATTTAGCTGCTTTGTTTTTTCTTTCTATTTCCTTTTTAACTAAAAAATGTGGGGGGATCTAGGGTTTTGTTTTGTGGAGAGAGAGAGAGAGAGAGTGGATGGGTTATGGCTCTGATACCATGTTTAGTAGAATAATGGAATGATTATTATTGATGAGAGAGTTACATATATATAGGAGAGGCTAACCTCTCTCACTATTGTTCTATCCGATGTGGGACTAAAGCCTAATACTACTAATACTTAATAGCAACAATACAGTCCCCTTTGGAAACTGTACGATGTTGCAGCTGTATGCTATTTCTTAAAACTACGGCCAGGAGTGAGCACGGTCTGGTTCAGTCCCTTAAGCCTAGTTGATGGCGTGGTAGCAAAGCGCTGCAGCCACTCTATATGGTTGGGGTTATTGGGAAATATATTGAATAATTAGACCATGGTCCGATGGCTGGAAAATGCTGAGTCTAAGGCCTTGTTTGGTTCGCGGAAAGGAAAGGAAATCAATTCTTTGCTCTTATGGTTTGGGTTAAAGGATTTAAAACCAGAACATCTGTGCCCCCTTGTGTTCACTAATGGGCACAGTAACAAGTTCAGTATTTGGGAAAATTTAGCGACATTGGAAGTTCGGAATTTGGGAAATTTTTGGAACTGGAAAGGAAGAAATATTTACAAATATGTACATACAGAAAGGTTTTTTTTTTTTTTTGCATGTATACCTCTAGAATATGCAAAATTTTCTGGATATCCTAAATTTTTAATTACATGTATATTCCTGAAAAATGTTTCTTTTTTGCATTTCTGAAGTATAAAGAGGCGCTGATGATTTGCCCGTGGCATTTTAAGATTTTGCATTTCTGAAATGCCAGGATTCAGGGGTTTGATACTCTATTATCCTGCTGCAAAGCATTTGTCCCATAATTTTGTTGATGGCTAGACGGATTCTTCTCTTCCGTTCATCTCCGTTCAGGTCGTCTCTTGTATAACTACCATTTCTTTTGTATTACCTCGATCAGTGTTCTATCTGCTCGACCCACGTTGTTGCAATTTCATAACTACGATATTATCAATAGTCACTTATCAGATTTGGTAATATTTTAAAGTCATGTGGCCCCTTTCTTCTTCTGCAGTTCTTTAATAGTGGCGAGGCAACGATTGATTGCAGTCATATGCTAGCCTGCAGAGAAATAATTGGTAGACACCTGATTTTACTCCTGTGGTTGGCTTCACACAGATAGAAGTTGAAATTTTTGGGCAGCTTGCATACATTATCTTTTAGTGAGCTTATTGGGTTTGATATGAAATTGGGTAATGTGTTGCTTTCTTAGACATTTCCTTCTTGAATCTTTATTTGAGACATGTTTCATAATTCATCTTAAAGTCTCTATTTATGCTATCCGTAACTTTGGTCATCCATGTATCTCATCCTCTGTTTGAAGGGCTGATCTGAGCCTCTTTTATTATATTTGTTATTTAGGAATTCTTTGATAACCAAATATATTTAGCTTCTTTGCTTTTTCTTTCTATTTCATTTTAACTAAAAATGTGGGGAGAATCTGGTTCAGACAAAGAAAACTGTACTCTTGAACTTTTTTTAATGAATTTTTTTTTGTATCCCCCCAATTGCCAGAAATACGGTGGAGTTCCCTATGACTTTTGGGCAAATATTAGTTCCTATTCTTCAAAACATGTAGTTTGGTTGTAATTTTATATATTCATGATATATTTATATATACAGGAGGCCTACGAAAAATTGGAGAGTCATGCCTCTCAGGCCACTGATCAGAAAGGTGCGGCAACTATTACTAGTATGCCACGTATGCCCATTGGGAGGAATGACTTGTGGGTACAGGCTGTTGGAAGAGGAAAGGGCAGTAGTGTGTACAGTACCGGGTCGTTAGTGCCACAACCGTCGATATATTTCAGAGCCCTTCCACCTGCACAATCTACTACCGGTCCTGCACAGACTACTTCTACAGGCGTTCTTACTATGGAGCAGATGGCTACCATGATGTTCAATTTTCAGAGACAGTTGAGAGATATTACTGAGTTGGTATCTCCAAACAGTGCTCCTGGCGGTACAACTGCTCCTTCTGGTACTTTGACTGTTCCTCCTGCTGCTGCTGCTGCTACTCATTCTTTTACACCAGCTACTATTTCATCTGTTGCTCATCCGGCTACGTCTCCATCTGTTGCTCCTTCGGCTACGTCTACATCTGTTGCTCCTCCAGCTACTTCTGTTCCAGGTCCAATTTTTACGGCGAGCTCGCAACAGGCATTTGTTACACTTGTGACGCAATTTATGGGCAGCATGCAGCCACCATCGTCTTGATATTTCCTCTTTTGTATCGCTAAAGACATTAGTTTGTACTTATTGCATTAGATTATCTTTTTGTATGGATGGTGTATGGTCGATGGTTGGACATAAAAAAATAATATATATATTTAAGTGTGTTGTGAACTGTATTGTGGTGCTAAAATTTGCACTGTATTTAAGTGCATTGTGAACTGGCTTATATTACTGTTACAGCATTTACAGGATGTGTATAGCAGGGTTTTATAGGATGTGTATAGCAGGGTTTTTGTAAATATAAAAAAGCGACTAACTATCGACGCATCAGCGACTAACAACTTGAAAAAACAAACTAAGCAGCGACTAACTCTCGACGAACCAGCGACTAACCTTCGACTATCCAGCGACTAAAAATATTGCCAACTAAAATTTGGTAAAATCAACTAGTCGTCGAAAGTTAGTCGCCATTTAGTCGCGACGGAAATATTAGTCGCCATTTAGTCGCTACTGCAGCGACGGAAATATTAGTCGCCGAGTAGTCGCTAATTTTAGTCGCTATATTAGTCGCTAGTTCGTCGGTGCGACGACGAACCAGCGACGAAAAATGAACAGCGACTATGCATTTAGCGACAGAAAATTTTAGTCGCCCATTAGTCACTATTTTGCTTTAGCGACTAATATATCAATTTTAGCAACTAAAAAATCAGTCGCTATTTGGCTGTTTTTTTTGTAGTGTATTTTGTGTCGAAAACAACCATAACATTGAATTCAGTAATCTAACTGAAGTCAATGTCATTAGCGAGGACTGGAGAACACCTTTCATTGATTTTATAGCACGTGACATTTTGCCAGAAGATCCTAAGGAAGCTACAAGCATTCATCGTCGATCGCTTCGATTCTATTATAATCATACTACTAAAACTCTATATCGAAGAACTTTTGATGGATTACTCTTGAGGTGTCTTGCTGGTGATGAAGCAAAGCAGATATTACGCGAAGCTCATGATGGTGTTTGTGGAGTACATTAGCATGGTCCTAAACTTCAGGATCGTATTCGACATATGGGCTACTACTGGCCCTCTATGGTATCAGATGCTATTGACTATGCAAGGAAATGTCGTGCATGTCAAATTCATGCAGATTTTATTCACCAACCGTTGGAATTTTTTCATCTGACTGCTGCCTCATGGCCTTTCGAAGCTTAGGGCATGGATATAATTGGCCCTATCAATCCTCCTTCATCTAAAGGACATCGGTTCATCTTGGCTATAACCGATTATTTCTCCAAGTGGACAGAAGCTATACCTTTGGTTGAAGTAAAAACTAGTAGTGTCATCAACTTCATAAAACATCATATGATATACAGATTTGGTGTCCCTTGCCGAATTATCCATGATAATGGGCCACAATTTATCAGCCAGAAGTTTAATAGATTCTATGATGACAACAGAATCAATAATGTTGCCTCTACGGCCTATAATCCTGCAGCTAACGGATTGGCTGAAGCATTCAACAAGACCATCATCAAACTCCTTAAGAAGTTTGTCTCTATTAACAAACGTAATTGGAGTGTTAAACTTGGAGAATGTCTATGGGCATATCGTACTACTGTCCGTAACCCCACAGGTTGTACACCCTTTTCTCTAGTATATGGATGTGAAGCTGTCCTACCTCTGAAAATTCAAATTCCTTCATTGAGAATCGCTATTGCTAATGATCTTACTACAGACAATAATGATCGTCTTTGACTTCAAGAATTGGAGGCGCTCGACGAGAAAAGGTTATTAGCTCAACAGCACATCGAAGGCACAGATTTCAAAAGCCTTCAATCGCAAAGTCAGAGTGCGAACATTTCAGGAAGGCGAGTTAGTTCTCACATTCAGACGTCCTATGACTATGACACATATGAGCAAAGACAAGTTCGAGGCAAAATGGAAAGGGCCGTATGTGGTAAATAAAGTTTTCTCAAATGGAGCCTATCAATTAACAGATATGGACGGCAGAGTTGCTATGATGCCTATCAATGGCAAATTTTTCAAGAAATATTATGTATAAAAGCAAAATGTACTTTATTCCAGAGACAACATGTATATAAAAGTTTATTTTATTCAAAAGCAGAATGGAATTACATAATATTAAGGACGGGAAGGAGGTCCCGATCCTTCATGATTAAATATATAGTTTGCCAATCGTTCAAACATCTCATTGCCTGAACTCACAAAAAACTCGCAAGCAGCCATCCTCAATGCTTCTTCTTCGACAGCTTTCCCAGGTTCCACTAGCTCAGCAATCAAGTCCCGTCTTGGAACAGGAGCAGTAGAGCCTTCACCCCTTTCTTTCTGAAGAGGCACTGGAGGCTCAGCAGGAGGCGTCTTGGTCTCTCCTTAGATCTTCGGGGTGAGCAAATTTTTGGAAGACATTTTGTAGAAGAAGGAAAGAGATTGAAGATGTCTACGAAAATTTTGTTCTATTTATAGACAAAAGAACTAGATAGTCAATCTCGAGAACTGATACGACTTTTTGAAAGAAGCCCAACTGTTCGTTCATTTATAACTGTTCGTTCATTATCCAATGTGACTGTTCATTCATTTCAGTGTCCTTACCTCGAAAATTGAAATGATTGTTCACTTTTTCTAATAAGAGTTCACATTCTCTATACTTCTGAAATTCTGTATTACATCAGCAACTTGTCACATCCACATTTTTCCTTGATTCTATGTTTCTTATCACCACATTAAAATCAAATCGTAAGGAAGAGAAAATCATTCTTTATTCCTTCTTTAAAAATATAGATACATCTTAATGGAAATCTATTACATCTCAGATTTTCATTCTAAATATAACATGAAGGTCTATTACATCTTTGAATCTTCTTATTTGTTGGTGCCAGTTCCTTTTCGTCTCGACCTGAAGCAACGAGCCAGACAATAGAACCAACTCTGGTCTTCTCTCTCAGAAAGACGAGAGGAGAACCACAGAGTACAGCAGCTCGAAGATAAGCTGTTGTCAATACAACTGGTGGAGAGAAAACGGCCCGCTAGGGGAACTAGGAACGAGATCACCCTTGTGATACGATTCCTAATTCTGTCTCTCCACCATCCAACTCTCATGTATAAAGGCTCTTCCTACCATCTGAGGAAGATCCTTCTGGAATACAGAGAGTCCTGAGCTGTCTGATTTGAGTGTCAGAATCGCATGAGCTGTCTGATGTGGGTGTCAGAAGAATGCTCTCCATAGCATCCAGATCACCGATGCCAGTTTTGAAGAAGCTTGCCAACCAAACTTCTGCAAATAGGAACAAAGAAAAGAAAAGTCAGCAAAATCTATCAAAATTGTGTGTGCATCAAATCAACAGGCGCATATCAGCAACTTGCGCCTATTTTCAGAAGCACATGCGCATATTCAACAGTGCGCACTGATCAACAGGCGCATATCAGCAATGTGTGCCTATTCTCAGAAGCACAGGCGCACATCGACAGTGCATTGATTAACAGACGCCTATCAGCAATGTGCGCCTATTCTCAGAAGCACAGGTACATTTCAACAGTATGCGCTAATCAATTGGCGCATATCAAAATAGCGTGCTGATCAAACGGGCGCGTATCAATACTGTATGTCGATCAACAGGTGCATATCAACGGTGCGCACCTATGATTAAAGCTAAGCACTGGACCGTAGTACGTGCCTATTCTCAGAAATAGTTAGCGCATATCAACTGTGTCTACAACATACAGATCAGTACCTATCTTCAAAAGTGGCACAAAAGAAAAAAATGCTCATACCATTGGTCCTTTGTTGAGACTTACCAATTTTTGAAGGCACAACATGCAAACGAATAGCATCGAGACGAAGTGGCACAAGTGAACTTATGAATAGTAAGAGCTTGTGAGAAGCCATTTGTTTTGAGAAAGTATGAATGACTCTTTCGTTTCTGGTTGTCCTTTTAAAAGTATTGAAGATGAAACAGGCACGTCATTCTAGGAGTCGAACTAAACAATAGGCGATTGAAGCCATGTGATGACTGCCATGTGTCACTCAATGAAACAGTAAGCATTGAATTAGCCAAAGGAACGCATATACATGCGCTATCACAGCCACACAATATATCAGAAATGTTAAATTTCATTGCATAAAAGATGGGTGGACCCCTACAGACAAGGACACAAGAAAAGAGAATTAAAAAGTTGTCATGCTTAAACATTATTCCTTTTTATTGTCTTCATCGGTCTGACGAAGGACGGCGTCCAATTCTTGCATGTTGCGGATTCCCAAGCGACGCATCAGGTTAAGGAATCCCTCCGAATCGCCGCGCTCTTCAGAGGATGGCCCACCACTCGAGCGATTGAAGACGGTTGGATTTAACCCGAAGCAGTCTAGAAAGTTTACCGTCCTCAGTGCCGGGTCAGCCTCCAATAAATAAGTCGAAGGCGGGACTCGGGTTTCGCTTCAGGAGACCGGGTTTTAGTGACAGCATTGGCCTCCATCTCCTTCTTAGATGCCATCGAAAATTACAGAAGTGAAGAATAAAGTATGAAGATCAACCCCTACATATATATCACCAAACTGACTCTTCATATTCCTCATGGAAAACTGAAAATCATCGATGAAACACGGGAAGACGGAGAGGAGATTGAGTGTTTTCGAGAAATAAATTTAATTATGATGACTGCGGTTGACTGGCGCAACTTGACTCAGTCAAAACTTTTATAAATTCAAAGTATTTCAAAACATTGAAAATATTTTTAAGTTTTGAAAACTTTGAAGGGGGTCTTGTAGAGCCTAAAAATCAAGTTGTGCCATGTATTTACTACTCAGTGATCAAGTTGCGCCCTAAAAATCAAGTTGTGCCACTATTTTGAAGCTCAGAGATCAAGCCGTGCCACTGATCAGGTTGTGCCTGATATCAGACTGCGCCCAATTATGTTGCGCCAAAATCTACGTGTCGTCTGACACTTAATGGCCATCATTACCTGACAGCACTGACAACTGACAAACACAGTGAACGAGGAAACTCTCTTCGAATCCCTCGAATTGTGCCGCTCGAGAAGATTGGACTGACAGCTGTCCTGCACATCTTGTGAGTTGTGCCTAGGCGCAATCCAGATAAGTTTCTTAGTTGCGCCAAGGCGCAATCTGAACGACTTCTTCTCAAAAGCTGCCACATGTCTAGGCGTAGTCTAATCAGGCACAATTCAACTTGTTGACTGAAGCTCGCGTAACCTGATAAAGTTGAGACAATTTTCATTTCGAAAGCAGGATGACGTGGCGTACATGCCACTAATCTCTCAAGACGTGTCTACTATCCTGTACACGACCACGCGCATCTCAATCACATGATGCCACACGTCTAAATACAGTTAGTACACCACTGATAACTGAATGAAAGTTGGCGCAACAGGAGGTTAGCGCAACCCAATATAGCGCAACCCAGCCTCGCGTATATCAGAATAACTGCTAAAACTGTTATTTCCTGAACTCTATAAATAGAGTTTCCAATCATTGTTAAAGGATCACGCACAGAGATCAAGAACTCTTGCAAAATTGCTGCTGCATTCTCCAGAGGTTCTAGTCTTCAAGTTCACATAGTCCAAGAGATAAAGTGCTCGTCTTCTGATCAGATTCCTACAGTTGTACTTCCCCAGAATTTATTGTACTTTGTACGATTCTTTTTTAAGTTTGAAATAAACTTTTTATTTTTTGCAAACAATATATATCACCTATCAATGCTTATAATGCGTTATAAAAAGCATATTAATTTTCTGAGACAAACAAAAATATAATATTTAACTAACATTTGAAACATTTCATTAAAAATATCAAAATATCACACCATCTTAATTACATTTCAAAATATATCACTCTTTTTTCAACTTTTACTTCACCAACATATCACCATTACATTTCAAAATCTAAATATTTATACATCTTTTCCTTTTAGGACAGCAGACCTCAAAATATTGAAATATTCCTTTTGCATTCACCAACACCAAATTGTGACATCCCTTCAAAAGAATATTGTACCCTTCAAAAGTCAACACTGTACCTTAAAAATAAATGTAGTAAAAATAAAATTATTGATTTTTCAAACAAATAAGAAGACAAACTCATGTAATGTTATAAAAACTGACAAACTTCATAAAACCTCTCTGCAGATACCTGACAAACTGTACATTGGCTGCAGATACACATTTCCAATGATCCCACAAAATGAACCCTCTGCAGATACACATCAAAAAATCGTTATTGTATAAAGATTACTTCCTACAAATGCAAGGCACTTACCCATGATCCAATACACCAAAGCACAAGCCAAAAGAAAGAAGGCTCAGATTCAGAAATATGCCTCACCATCACAGGAGGTAGAGATTCACTCAAAAATTCCATTAGAATGAATAAAGATATATTCCATCAGAATAAAAAAAGAATGACTGAATGAATAAAGAGAGATTCCATCAGAATGTGGATGTTATTTTCAAATCATGTACATCTTACCAAATTGGCTGCAGTTGAGCCACCATGCCGTCGGAAGAGAGGAAAAAGAAAG
>JANAVB010040218.1:19641416-19876416 GCA_029216955.1 Iris pallida | reverse complement strand
AATTGTAACTAAAGTCAGGCTGCAGCTGATAAACAATTGTGCATACTTTGCTACATATCTGGCTATATTTTGTAAAGCCAGACATCAAGAACATTTTGACTGAGCATTTGGGACGCCTTACTGCTTTATCTTACATGTTCTCTATTTCTGTTTCTTGTTTGAATGATTGAGACAATAGATGTGAAGTGACCATAGTGAGACTTTCATGTAGTATGCACCCCCTTGTGTTTTATACAGCATTGATCGTATCATACGGTATTCATCTACCCGTAATACGTAGCTGGCTGAGTCATTCTCCCGCTCTCCAGTATTCTGGTTCTGGGGCGTGACAAGGTTTTAGTGGTGGCCCATGCAGGTCTGATTTCAGACTTGTAGGGTGTTTTACTTTATAGGATGTCTCAATCACACATGTTTCCCCTTGATCTCATGATTCGTTGTTCTTAACCTTAGCTTGACATTCCAATATCCTTTGACCTCATTGATCCTTCATGTCCGGTCGTTTGATTGCTCTCATGTCCCTTTCTTTAGGGGCACCTCGTCCGCACCTGTCAGAACTGGACAGCAACAACAAGGGCAACACGGACAACATGACTATGTTGATCAGCACCAAGGGCCAATACTACCTCAAGAGACTATCCAAGAAGAAGTGATAGTGGAACCAGCGGTTGGACCGCAGTATCCGGAGGTTCCAACACCGCCAATAGTTCCACCTACCCCTGTGGAAGTGGACACACCGGCCCTTCTGGAGATCATGAGAGGGATGATGGCTACTCAGCAACATCAGATGTTAGCCCAGCAGCGCATGCACGCTCAGTTGCAGGAGCATAACGTACTACTCAACCAAGGGTTGCAGACGGCTTTGGAGAGAGGGGCGAGGCCAGATTCAGGAGCATCAACCAAATTTTGCAAGTATAACCTCCGCCGTTTCGAGGGCACGGAAGATGTCATCTCAGCAGATGCATGGCTTAAGGACATTGAGGCTATTTTGACAGCAGCTTGTGGATCAAGTGAAGTTGTTACTTCAGGATCTCGCACGTGATTGGTGGGAATTAGAGGAAGTAGGCATCAGACGTCCTGTTGTTTGGGACGATTTCACTGCAAGATTCAAGACGAAATACTATGGAGTTGTGGCACAGTTTGAGCTACAACAGAAGTTTATCAGCCTCAAGCAGGCTGGCAAGACAGTAGATGCTTATGTAGCAGAGTTCTGCAGATTAAGTAGGTTCGCCCCAGAGATGGTAGCAACGGAGAGCCAGAGGGCTATGAGATTTCAGCAAGGGTTTCATCTTGAGCTCTTGCAATTGATAGAGGGACACAATTACCAGACTTTTGATGAGGTATTGACGGCAACCCGAAGGTATGAGATCACCATTCAGAGGATCACGGCAAGGACTGGAGGTCAGAAGAGATCCCGCGGTCAGATTGAAGGAGGAGGGGGAGTAGCGCCCCGAACAACAGCACCGTCTCTTGGCATTCGCATTCACGATGTGGCAATACGAGGGCCAGCACCACCACCAAGGCAGCAGCAACAGCATCAGAAGAAGAACCAGCAACCCCCAGCGGGCTGCACTTATTGTGGGAAGGTAGGACACACTAGAGATGTGTATCGGACATTGAACGGGCAGTATTTAATATGTGGAAGTCCAGATCATCGGGTTACCACCTGTCCCATGAATTCGAGGTCAGGAGGACCAGTACAATAATTTCCTGCTCTGCCAGCACCAGGGGCAGGCCAGTATCGAGGACCAGCGGTGGCAGTGAGACCGTTGGCACAGCGTCCGTTCATGACACAGGCTCAGATGTTTCGACAGCAGGGACCGCCGATGCAGCAACAACATAGACCACCCCAGCATCACTAATGCAGGGGCAAGCAACAGCACCAGGCTAGGCCGCAGCATGGGAACCAACAAGGAGGTCGAGGGCAGGCATTTACTCTGTCCTTGGGAGAGGCATTGGCATCGGGAGATGTTGTGGCAGGTAACATTCTCGTCGCCTCATATCCCGCAGTAGCATTGTTTGATTCGGGAGCATCACACTCATTTATATCTGCACAATTTACGACACGGCTAGGAATGGAGTTCGAGGCATTGCCATGGAGGTTGAATATACTCACTGGTAATGGGCTCGTAGGGGTTAGTAGAGTTATTCTAGCATGTAGCATTGTAGTTTGCGGACATTCCTTACCCGTCCGGTTGATAGAATTTTCTGTTGGAAATTTTGACGTTATCTTAGGCATGGACTGGCTGAAAGACAGTCATGCGACAATAGATTGTCGTAGAGGGAGTGTATTTTTTGATATTTCAGGCATGAAGCGGTTCACCTTAGTCAGATCAGTGGCAACTCAACAAGAGCAGGGAGTAGTAACGGCAATGGGGGAAGTTCCAGTTCCGAAGGTAGTTGAAGAGTTTCTAGACGTATTTCCTGAAGAACTTTCCGGTCTACCACCGGTTAGAGATATTGAGTTCAGCATAGAATTGGCACCCGGGACTAAACCAATATCAGATCGAGTTTACAGAATGACAGATTCAGAGCAGGCCAAGGTATATCAACACATAGAGGAATTGAAGGAGAAGAAGTTCATCCAAGCTAACATATCACCATGGGCAGCACCAGAGGTACTTGTGGGAAAGAAGGATGGGTTATCCAGATTGTGCATTGATTACAGGAAGCTTAACGCGGCAATAATAAAGAACAAGTAACCATTACCCAGGATCGACGACTTGTTTGATCAGTTGAGCAGGGCTAGAGTTTTCTCCAAGATAGATCTTCGTTCAGGGTATCATCAAGTGAGAGTCCGGAAGGAGGATATTCCCAAGACAACATTCAGGTCGAAGTATGGGCATTACGAATTCTTGGTAATGCCGTTTGGTTTGACCAATGTCCCAGCAATATTTATGGATTTGATGAACCGCATCTTTATGTCATACTTAGATCAATTTGTCGTTGTGTTTCTTGACGACATTCTCGTATACTCTGCTAGTGAAAAGGAGCATGAAGACCACTTCCGGAAAGTGTTACAGGTTCTGAGAGAGAACCAGTTGTATACCAAGCTCAGCAAGTGTGAGTTCTGGACGGATCATATTTAATTTTTGGGACACATCATATCAGGAGCTGGAGTAGCAGTGGATCCCAAGAAGGTAGAAGCAGTAGAGAGTTGGCCAGTACCCAAGACCGTAGCTGATGTACGGAGTTTCTTGGGATTGGCAGGATATTACAGAAGGTTCGTATCAGATTTTGTAAGGCTTTCAGCACCCATGACCCGCTTGACACGGAAGGATGTACCATTCGTCTGGTCGGTAGAATGCCGGACATCATTTGAGACTTTGAAGCAGAAGTTGATATCAGCGCCTATTCTTACATTGCCAGTTGGACCCGAAGGTTTTACAGTATATTGTGATGCGTCAGGTAAAGGACTTGGGTGTGTCCTTATGCAACATGGAAAGGTGATAGCATATGCATCTAGACAACTTAGGGACCATGAGAAAAATTATCCAACTCATGACTTGGAGTTGGCGGCAGTAGTATTCGCTTTGAAGCTATGGAGGCATTACTTATATGGTGATCGAGTGGACATGTACACAGACCACAAAAGTCTGAAGTACATCTTTACTCAGAAGAAATTAAACATGAGACAGAGAAGATGGTTAAAATTGATCAAGGATTATGACGTGGAGCTTCAGTATCATCCAGGTAAGGCTAATGTGGTAGCAGATGCTCTTAGCAGGAGAGGCAGCGCATTTATGTTGACAACACAGAAGCACATCTTAGAAGACCTTCAGAAAATGGGCATCGAAGTTATACTTCCGAGTGATGTAGGAATTCTGGCGAGTCTACAAGTTCAATCCGACTTAGTAGATAGGATCAAGGCAGCTCAGGCACAGGACCCAAGGATTCAGAAGCTTAGGGCAGAATGTGAGTCAGGACTCAGAAAGGAGATGCAAATTCACGAAGATGGTACACTTAGGTTTGGATCACGTCTATGTGTGCCTAGTGGAGATATCAGACAGGAGGTTGTAACAGAAGCTCACAGTTCTCAGTATTCTATACACCCTGGAGGGACCAAGATATACCAAGATATCAAGCAGCACTTCTGGTGGAATGGGATGAAGAGGGAGATAGCTAGATTCGTTTTCCGTTGCTTGATATATCAGCAAGTGAAGGCAGAACAGCAGAGGCCAGCTGGATTATTGCAACCGCTTTCCATCCCATAATGGAAGTGGGAGCATATTACAATAGACTTTGTGACCGGTTTACCGAGATCGCCAAGTGGTAAAGATGCTATTTGGGTGATAGTAGATCGACTTACAAAGGTAGCACACTTTCTTCCTTTCAGAGTAGGACAATCAACAGAAAAGTTGGCATAGTTGTATATGCAACAGATAGTCAGGCAGCATGGAGTTCCTGTCAGTATTGTGTCAGACAGAGATACCCACTTTACATCATATTTCTGGAAGAGTTTACATCATAGTTTGGGTACTAAGTTAAGATTTAGCACGGCTTACCATCCACAGACGGACGGGCAATCAAAAAGGATAATTCAGACCTTAGAAGACATGTTGCGAGCTTGCACCCTAGATTTTGGAGGATCTTGGGAGAGCCACCTACACCTAATCGAGTTCTCATACAACAACAGTTATCAAGCCAGTATCCAGATGGCGCCATTTGAAGCTCTATATGGTAAGAAGTGTAGGTCGCCACTAGCATGGGATGATATCGGGGAGAGGAAGATGCTAGGCCCCGAAATAATTGTTCAGACAGTTGAAGTAGTTAAGGAAATTAGAGAGCGACTTCGCATTGCGCAAGATCGGCATCGTCATTGGGCGGACCAGCATCGTAGGCCGCTAGAGTTTTCTATTGGGGACCACATATTCTTGCGGATCTAACCTACCCATGGAGTCATTAGATTTGGCGTTCGCGGGAAGTTGAGTCCGCGGTATATAGGCCCATTTGCTATTCTTGATAGGATAGGCGATGTTGCTTATCATTTATCCCTTCCACCTTCGCTACTGGAGATGTATGACGTGTTCCATGTATCTCAGTTACGAAGGTATGTATCGGACCCAAGCCATATCCTTGATCATTCTGAGCTGGTTGTTGCTACCAACCTGTCTTACGAGGAACAGCCTGTGTCTATTTTGGACCGAAGAGAGAATATACTCAAGAACCGAACAATTAGCCTTGTCCGGGTTGCTTGGGGTCATCACTCTTTAGGGAAGTCAACGTGGGAATGTGAGGATGACATCCGATCACGGTATCTGTACCTGTTTGACTCACAAGGTATATCTCTTTCTGTATACCTTGATTGTCTTAACTTCTCATGCTTGTCACCTTATGAGTAGAATTGCTTGATGTCGTAGAGTGTTCAACATGGATATGTTACTTACTGTTAGCATTATAGAATGATTGCTTACTCGAATTACTTATACTTGGATTAGTTTAGCTCCGATGTTTCTATCCTGCTTGGATTTAAAATTTCGAGGACGAAATTTTTCTAAGGAGGGTAGAGATGTCACTTTCCGTTCCCAGAATACGTATTTTAATGTATATACTGCTGAAATATATTTATTTAATATTTATCACGTATTGTTCTGTATTTAAATTTCTTTTAATTTTACGCTAATTTTTTTTCTGCATTTTACTCTCTGTATTTTTATTCTCTGCTTTTACTTTGCTTTTGGGTTCGACCTAGATTGGTTTGTTTTCGGTTTTGTTGATTCATCATGAACCGAACCCAACTCCCCACCTACCACCACTCCTTCATTTAAAAGCCCCCAAACCCTTTCTCTCTCTTCATTACTTCACCATTACTCTTCTTCTTCCTCATAAACTCTTTCCCACCTACCCAGCCGCATAGGCAAGTGCCAACTTGCTTCTCGATGGATCTCCATTTTTGTTGTTTCATTGTCTTCCTCTCAAGATTCTTAGATACTTTAGTATTTAGTATTTACAATTTCCATGGTTCATTTCATGTAGATCTAAGTTTAATGCATTTTCGGCTTTCTTAGGTTTTGATCTAGTAAACTTTGTTATCTCCAAGTTTTGATGGTTCCATGTCATAGAGAATTTCGTTCTACCCCATTTTGACATATGGAAGTCCAGATTTGGGCTTAGAATGAAGGATTTAGGGAGCTTGGAAGCAATGGCTTCCCATGGTTCTTCTTCGCAGAAAGTGGAGAAGAAGAACAGTGCTTGACCGCATGAGTTTTCATGCGGCAAGTCTTCCATGGCCGCATGAGCAATCCTGGCCGCATGAGCAATTCCATTTCCAGCCGCATGAGACTTTCTATTTCCAGCCGCATGGCGCTTCCCAGCCGCATATGCATTTCCAGCCGCACGTACTTCCATTGACCGCAGCCGCATGGGAATTGATTCTCAGCCGCATGCACTTCTATTGGCCGCAGCCGCATGGCTAATCATTCTCGACCGCATGGACTAATCATTCTTAGCCGCATGAGCTTTCAGCCCGAATCGCATAAAACCTGTCACTTTTCAGCCGCATGTGACCCATTCATTCCAGCAGCATAGAACCCAAGCTTCTTGAGCCGCATGGCTCTGCCGCATATTTTTGACCGCATAAGCTTTGGTAATTCCAGCTGCATGAGTCGAGTTCTACCCGGCCGCATGAGATCGTATTCCTTTTCAGCCGTATAAGCTTGCACCCGTTCCGAGCCGCATAGGCCCTGTCTTCCAGTTGCCGCATGGAATTAGTTTTCCAGCCGCATGAGTTCGACCTGAGCCGCATGGGGTCCCTATCATTGGCCGTATCGACTTGTTATTTCTTAGCCGCATATGCCTGTTTTACTCAGCCGCATGAACCAATAATTTTCCGGCCGCATGAACTCTAACCCATAATGCCTTTTTGGCTGATTCTGTCCCGAGTTGGCATTAATTAACATTGATTGTTATCTTAGCATTAATTGATATTGATTATTATCTTGATTAATAATTGATCATGCATTCCTAGTTGGAACTAAGAGACTGGCTAGTCGTCTTATTTAATTGAATGAATGAGACACGTTCATATGAACTATGAACTATTACAATCGACTGGCCGATCTCGAGTATTGGCATACAAGCACGTGCAGGCCTCAATTTATTTCCTACAAAAGCAGCATGTGTACTTTATGGTCAAGACATGATTATTTCGTGGTTAATTTTGATTGTTGTATTACGCTATATAAGACCTACAACCTAACCGTACGGGTATCGTTGTAGAGTTGTGCATACCGTACCCCGTACAAAAGTACTCATTCTGAATGACCATGATCCACGACATGGGATTTCACTTAACATAGAGGCTACTAAGTTAAATAAAATAATGATTGCATGGAGAGAATGGATTCCCGATTTATTACATGGCAGCCCTCTTTGGGACTATTAGTGCCCGACAGGCCGGCTGGTTCCCACAGATACTATAAATCTACCACACGGGCAAGGAGCGGTATCTGCTTATATTATTTTATTGTATATTGATGACGGGCGTCCCGCTGGGACTCGTCTAATTCATGATTGGCGCAATTGATTGATTGGATAGACTAGCCTTGTTTCCCCATAGTAAGAACTGAGGAATCCTTATTGCATATTTCCAGGGTAACTTGGAACTTACAGTAGCAAGCCGTAGTAGTTGAATGGCCGTTTAAATTGATTTGTTTGTGCACTGTACCTACTCTGCTAACTAACTGAGATGATCAGAATATCAGGACATAACGGACCAATTTCTGTCCTTGTTTGGTTGGAAGGTTGGTTCGAAGTGTCGTGATGTTATGTGAATCCCAGTAGCACGCAGAGATCTATTTATCATATTTCTTATTACTGGTTTTATTCCTCATATCGTGCTTCCTTGCGGTACTTGCTATTAGAGGTCTAACCTCTCTGGTTTTGCATGGCCAGATTTAGAGCCGGTCCCCGAGGACTCAGCTTACTTCTACCTCCAAGATGGTCAATACTAGAGGAATGATCGCAGGAGGACTCGAGTGGGTTCCTTACTTTCCCGCTCGTTTTGGTTATTTACTTTATACTTGCCGTTTGGCACCGACATGTTAGTCGAATTGTCTTGTAATTACTTTTGCATAATTGTAACTAAAGTCAGGCTGCAGCTGATAAACAATTGTGCATACTTTGCTACATCATCTGGCTATGTTTTGTAAAGCTAGACATCAAGAACATTTTGACTGAGCGTTTGGGACGCCTTACTGCTTTATCTTACATGTTCTCTATTTCTGTTTCTTGTTTGAATGATTGAGACAATAGATGTGAAGTGACCATAGTGAGACTTTCATGTAATATGCACCCCCTTGTCTTTTAGACAGCATTGATCGTATTATACGATATTCATCTACCCGTAATACGTAGCTGGCTGAGTCATTCCCCCGTTCTCCAGTATTCTGGTTCTGGGGCGTGACAATATATATATATATATATATATATATATATATATATATATATATATATATATATATATATATATATATATTATAAAAATATCATTCTTATAAATTGTACTCAAGCAATCAAGAAAAATACCTCACATTTTAACCACTTGAGGTAGAATTATTTAATTATAAATATTTAGTAAATGTTTGATTTTTTTAATAATTAGTGGAGTATTTATGCAGTTATTTAATTATTATTTTTTTATTATTATTTTTATTTAAATGATGATATATATATGACTAGATCGCTCATTTTGAAAATAGTTCAAATGTTTAAATATATTTGAATAAAATTTGTTAAACGATTTAATTTTTTTTGATATTTTTCTCCTTTAAAATTAGTTCTTAAACCATTTTAAATTTAGTTTTTTAAATATATATTTGTACGTAAGAAAAGAGAGAATGTAATTTTTATTTAATAAATGGTTGACGATATATATATAACTTGAACGGTCCATTACTGAGCCGTTTCCAAATCCATTATAATAGTAGAGAATTTTTTTTATCCTAAAAATTTCTATTGAAGATATATTTTTTGGGTAAAAAAAACTATATTATAATTTTTTAAAGAAAAGAAAAAGTTTCCAATTGGAGAAGGGGCCTTAGTTGTAGGGGAGAGCAACGGTTCGGTTCGGTCCAAACCGAACCGAAGGCCACAAAACCGACAAAGCCGAAAACCGAAATTAGGCAAAACCGAAAACCGAACCGAAATCTTGTAAACCGTTCAAAACCGAACCGAATTTGAACTTCGATATTCGGTTCGAATCGGTTTTGTGGGCCAATTGGGCTGGACCTTAAAAAAAACATAGTTTTCCAGAAAAATGCAGCATATTGTCAGTAAAAAAATGCAGGAATTAACAAAAATTGTACATATCCACAACAATTAACCAAAAATGTACATTAACAAAAAGATACAATAGATGAGCAGATTATGAGTAAAAAAAATACAAAAAATTACAAAAAATGCAGCAAAAAATATCCAAGTTTTTGCATACAAGACATATCCATAGTTTTCAGAAATATACATATGGCTGAGCTATACAAGAAGTGAAATATACAAGAATTATATACACAGTTCTTCTCTTCCACAACATCTGAATTCTAAAATATAGAAATATACATACTTATCTAATATACAAGAAATATCCAAGACTCTCAACATCATACAAGCCAATGAAGCCATCATACAAGCCGATGAATGAAGCCATCATCATCCCAACCCCTTTTCCTGTACAACACAATAAAAAGAAGGAAAAAAAAAACTAAAATGCAGCTCAGATAAGGCTTATTTATGCATCATAGTTGGATGCATGTAGTATCAGTTCTCGTATTCTCAAGCCAACATCATCATTGCCACTTTCTCCTCAAATATGTTAGTAAAATTTTCAAGGAAAAAATAAACAAATTAACCTCATAGATTGATAGATATACCAACTAAATGGCTGCATTAAATGCCTCGCCAACAGCTGTACATTTTAGTAAATGGCTGCAGTAAATGCCTCGCCAATGGAACACTTCCAACCTCCCAATGGAATAGACAAGCTGCAGTAAACAATAATACAAGCAGCAGCAGCAGTATAAAGAATGAAAGAAGCAGTAGCAGTACAAATAAAGAAGCAGCAGCAGATCAGTGAACAAACAACAACAACAGCAGTATAAAGAATGAAAGAATCCCAAGATTCCCAACAACAACAGCAACCGCAGCAGTAAACATTAAGACCAGCAACATCATCATTTCTATTCCCAAGCCAACATCAGTGAACTAACAGACCAGCAAAGCAGTAGTAGCAGTAAACATAAAGGGAGCTAATAGACCAGAATGAAACAGACCAAAATGAAATAACAGACCAAAATGAACTAACAGACCAACTCCCAACTCCCAACTCCCAATTAGGGCTGCAAATGAGCCGAGCCGAGCCAAGCTTTGGTAAGCTTGAGCTTGGCTCGAGCTTGTTTATATTAAGCTTGAGCTTGGCTTGGTTTGAGCTCGAGCTTGGCTTGATAAGAAAGCTTGATTCAAGCTTGATAAACAAGCTTGATAAGCTCAAAATCAAGCTTGTTAAGCTTGATTTCAAACTCGTTCAACTTTATTTCAAACTCATTAAGCTTGATTTCAAGCTTCACGAGCTCGATTTCAATTTAGTTAGGTTTGAATTCAAGTACTTATAATATTTACAATTTAATTATAAATTTTTAATTAAAAAATTCCTTAATATCAATTATTAAGGACATATAAATATATAATGCACAAATATATATATATATATATATATATATATATATATATATATATATATATATATATATATATATATATATATTTTTAATATATATATATATATATATATATATATATATATATATATATATAATTAGAATTCAATAAAGAACAAATGAGCTTCTAAACAAGCTCCTAAACGAGCTTCTAAACGAGCCAGCTCGCAAGCTCATAAACGAGCCAGCTCGCGAGCTCAAACGAGCCGAGTACTTCTAAGTTTGAGCTTGGCTTGTTTATTAAACGAGCTCGAAAATGAAGCTTGAGCTCAGCTTGTTTATTAAACGAACCCAGCTCAAACGAGCTTTTATCGAGTCGAGCTTCGAGCAGCTCGCGAACGGCTTGGCTCATTTGCAGCCCTACTCCCAATTCTCCCAACTGGCCAACTCCCAAGTATCCCAAGCCAACATCACATCAGTGAACTAACAGTAGGGTGGTGTGTCTTGCTGCTGCTAATGCTACTCCCAACTGGCCAACTCCCAAGAGTAGCAGCAAGACACACTAGAATGAAATAAATACTCCCAACTCCCAAGCCTCCCATAAAGACTCCCATAGGCCATAGCACAAAACAGACAGTAGTAGCAGTAAATGTAGGTTGTAGCAGCACAACAAGTATAGCACCAAAAAATATTACAAATAATGTCTCCAACTAATAGTTTGTTCCCAAATTAAAATAGCGTAAATACTCAAACCTCACTTGTTGACGTTGTTGATTCCACCGTTAACTTGCCCAATTCTAAATGAAAAATGAAATCAATGAAGAAGTTAAAACACATACAAGAAGATATGGAAATAATGCAATAAATAAGAAATTTAAATTATCCATTTCAACTTTATATATGTCTTCAAACTCATCTTCAATAATGGATACTATGGGTCGATCGGAAGGCCCTCGAAACCAATCTTGACAACAAATGAGACCTTGAACAATTTTTGGAGTCAAAAAGCTCCTATATGAATCAAGCACACGGCCACCCATACTAAAAGCGGACTCGGATGCCACGGTAGATATGAGAACGGCCAACACATCCCTAGCCATCTTCGATAGGATCGAAAAACGAGGAGAATTGAGCTTCCACCATCCCAAAATATTAAAATCATCACTCTCATCATCATCATCTACGGTGTGATCTAGATATCGATCAAACTCGGATTTAGCATCACCACCACCCAATTTTATCTTATGTTTCTTGAATTGGGCTTTCATGAACTTCTTCAATTGCAATGGTTGATTTGCACTAGAAGGTTCAACTCTTTCACTAATAGTAGTACCACTACCACCACTTTGTGAAGAGCTCATATTTTTGTACTCATTGAACATAGAGTACGCAACATTTTTTACTTTCTTCTTCATGGAATCGCTCTTCTCTGGACCATAGAGATGATCAAGAGCATATTATGCATATTCCAACTTATGTCGAGGATCAAGAATTGGTGCAATAAAAATCACCATATTCATTTTTTCAATGTCACCCCAATATTTTTGATACTTCTCCCGCATTTTGTCGGCCATGAGAGACAAGTCATAGTCATCACTCTCCTTTGATGTGTACAAGAGAATATCAATGGATGTGATTTCGTCAAAGAAATTATTGCAAGTGACATATAAGGATCCCGAGATACGCAAAGTAAGTTCGTAGAAGTGTTCTAAGAAAGTGCACAACCTTCTTGCATTGGCCCAATCATCTTCAATAGGATATCCGCCATTCTCCGTTAGTTCTACTTTGAACCATGGATCTTGTCCGGCGAATCTCTCAAAGGCACTTTCAAACTTTTGTGCTGTGTCCAACATCAAAAATGTCGAGTTCCAACGAGTGATCACATCAAGACACAACATTTTTTTTTGCTTTGTATCTTTTCGGCTTCAACACACTCCTTGAACTTTTGAAAGCGACTTGGAGAATGTCTCACATACCTTACCATATTTCGAACACGAGCAACCGATGGAGACATCAATTTTAAGCCGTCAACAACAACAAGATTAATGATGTGCTCGCATGTGTAAATACTTGCATTGTAGAATGCTATTTCTCCAATTCTGAATTTTTTTGCTTAAATAAGAAATAGCAACATCATTGGAGCTCGCATTGTCAACCGTTATAGTGAATATTCGATCAATACCCCACTCTAGCAAGCACTTCTGTACCGCTTTCCCGATGGCTTCCCCTTTATGACTTATAATTGGACAAAAGTTTATAATCTTCTTCTTCAACTCCCAATCTTCATTTATGTAATGTGCCGTAAGACACATATAGTTGACTTTTTGCAACGATGTCCAAGTATCCATCGTAAGACAAACCATTTGCTTGGATTGTTTAAAGTATGTTTTTAGCTTACTCTTTTCAATAGAGGACATTTCATAACAATCCCGAGCCACGGTCCATCTTGACGGAATACGAAAACTAGGACACGCCACATTCATGAAGTGTCTAAAGCCCTCACACTCCACAAATCGAAACGCAAGCTCATCAACGATAATCATATTTGTCAAGGCCTTTCTCACCTCATCTTGGTTAAATTTCCAGCTAGTTAGTATTTTGTGATCCTTGCCCTTTGCCATTGATTGCAAGTTGAGAATTGTTTGACTAGAATCATTATTCTTTGGATTTAGTGGACATGCTTTCCAGTGATTTCTCACATTACTAGTCCCATTTAGTTTACTATGGCAATGATACTCTTTCCCGCAATGATTGCAACTTGCTTTTGGACGACCTTCCGCATCAAGAAATTTCTTAAAATATTTTCAATGCGGAGCTCTTTCCTTCGTAGGCTTTCTTGAAACTCGAAGCCTCGAATTTTGATTGGATATAGGATCATTTGTGGCTTGAGAGCTAGTTGGCGGTTGATTATCACCTTCTTGCGCCATCTAAAACAATAATTTGTACTTTGAATATATAAAATATGAATAACAAATTTCAATTAAACAAAATTAAAAAATACGCACATTGCATGAATATGATGTGGTTGCCATTGATTGGATTCGTGGTGCTACCTATTCAACATACACAATTCAATGAGTAACCCATTGATTGGGTTGGTGCTGAATTCTAGTGAGTTTTCTAAAGAATCTAAAATGCACAAACATAGTACACTGCACTATTACAGAGTCTGGAATCCATACTCCATAGTGCAGATATATAAATATAATATCAATGTTCCAAGAAATGCAATTACAAACTACAAGTTGCAACAAATTGCAACTCCAACTCAAATACAACATAAACAATTCAGTAACCTGTCACCACTTTCATACCTGCAAAAGTAACCATCAGGTATAACATCCAGTAGTACAAAATCAAAAACTGATAATAACAATCTTTGTAATGAGTGATAAATACTGATATGTAACCTAAATCTAAATGCAACTGAAATTATCCACTTAGCTACAGGTTAACATGAGAAAAACTCTAACATAAACCAAAATTTAAACCACCAACAAATATTCATGAAATTATAAAAGAAATGGGTCCAGGAAGAACAAACCATTACTTACAGTTACTCTGGAGTCTGGTAGTCTTTGAGTAACAACAATCAACAATGTCAACAAGAACCGAATGTAGAAGAACCGACCAAAACTAGATCACATTTGGCCCAGATCTAGGTTAGATCTCTCCATAGTTCAATACTTCAATGAATCATGCAAGAAAAATAACAAATTAATTAGAAAAAGGAAATAAAATTAACAAACATCTGTAAAAAAAAATTTAAGAGAATATAATAATTTCTTACCAGATCTCGGTAGTCGGCTAGATCTGTGAGTCGAGAGAGCCAGAGGCCCAGATCTAGGGTTAGCACGAGATGGCACCAGATCTAGGGTTTCCACTTTCCTGATCTAGGATTCTTCTTTGTCAGATGGTGAGCATTAGCAAGAAAGAGAGAGAGAGAGCACGAGAGACTCAGATCTAGGGTTTTTCTTTGTCGAGGACTCGAGTCCTCTTCTCTCTAGGAGAGGAGAGCAGCGACGGCGGTAGGGACTCGAAGAGAGTGAGACGAAAGAGAGAGAAATTTTAGGGCACCAAAGCAAAATAGCCCCTTATATAATTCAAGGGACAGTTTAGTAATTTCACAATTAATAAAAAATATAGTTTCGGTTTTCGGTTCGGTCGGGTAACCGAACCCAATACCCGTTACCTGTCACGTCCCGATTCGGGGAATCTTTCGTCCTCGCTTCGATTCGCGCTGAATCGTTCGTCCTCGCTAAGACGTGATGCCGTACAAGTCTGGTGTTGCACTTGTACAAGGCAAGAACGTGCACTGTTATGTCATTTAGAAACATCTGAAACCCAACCACATTTCAGAAACATTGAGGACACAATATAGGAAGAACAAATACTCATTTTATTGATAATTGTAGTCAGAATACAACTTTTCTCGATAATATTTGAAATGCCTTTTCGGCTACATTGATTCATGAAAAGAAGTACAACTGATAGGCTGCCATGAAATAACTTTCCGTTCCATACATCATGCCCCTTGAGTACTTTGAAATATAAGCAGCTATCTTTGAAAACTCCGCAATACTTTGTGCGTCTTTAGGAAAAATAACTTGAAAGGAAACAGTGGTTCAGAAAGCTTTAATTGTGATGTGCGCCCGAGCCTTCTTCAGTACCTGTGGAGGAGGGGTCAGCACATTATAACAATGCGCTGGTGAGCCCCGTTGGCCCACTCAGCTAAACCAACATTTTATTAATGACAAGCATTTTAAATCATGAACTTATTAGGGACAGGCAACATTCAGATTAAATCACAATTCAAATAACATGGTATTTCATTAGACCATGTTTACTTTTGTCACGCCCCAGAACCAGAATACTGGAGAGCGGGAGAATGACTCAGCCAGCTACGTATTACGGGTAGATGAATACCGTATAATACGATCAATGCTGTCTAAAAGACGAGGGGGTGCATACTACATGAAAGTCTCGCTATGGTCACTTCACATCTATTGTCTCAATCATTCAAACAAGAAGCAATAATAGAGAACATTTAAGAATAAGCAATAAGGCATCCCAAACGCTTAGTCAAAATGTTCTTGAGATCTGGCTTTACAAAATATAGCCAGATGATATAGCAACATATACACAATTGTTATCAGCTGCAGTCTGACTTAATTACAATTATGTAAAAGTAAGTGCAAGACAATCCGACTAACATGTCGGTGCCAAACGGCAAAATATAAAGTAAGTAACAAAATGAGCGGGGAAGTAAGGAACCCACTCGAGTCCTCCTGCGATCATTTCTCTAGTATTGACCATCTTGGAGGTAGAAGTAAGCTGAGTCCTCAGGAACCGGCTCTAAATCTGGCCATGCAAAACCAGAGAGGTTAGACCTCTAATAGCAAGTACCGCAAGGAAGCACGATATGAAAGATTAAAACCAGTAATAAGAGAATATGATATATAGATCTCTGCTTGCTACTAGGATTCACATAATGTCACGACACTTCGAACCAACCTCCCAACCAAACAAGGACAGAGGTTGGCCCGTCATGTCTCGACACTCTGATCATCTTAGTTAGTTAACAGAGTAGGTACAGTACACAAACAAATCAGTTTAACCGGCCATGCAACTACTACGGCTTGCTACTGTGAGTCCCAAGTTATCCTGGAATTATGCAATAAGGATTTTTCAGTTCTTACTATGGGCAAGCAAGGCTAGTCTATCAAATCAATCAATTGCGCCAATCATGAATTAGACGAGTCCCAGCGGGACGCCCGTCATCAATATACAATATACAATAATATAAGCAGATACCGCTCCCTGCCCGTGTGGCAGATTTGTAGTATCTGTGGGAACCAGCCGGCCTGTCGGGCACTAATAGTCCCAAGAGGGCTGCCATGTAAGAACTCGGAAATCCATACTCTCCATACAATCATTATTTTATTTAACTTAGTAGCTTCTATGTTAAGTGAAATTTTATGCCGTGGATCATGGTCATTCAGAATGAGTACTTCCGTACAAAGTACGATATGCCCAACTCTACAACGATACCCGTGCGGTTAGGTTGTAGGTCTTACATAGCGTAATGCAACAATCAAAACTAACCATGGAATAAATCATGCATTGACCATAAAGTACACATGCTACTTTTGTAGAGAAATAAATAAATAAATTGTAGCATGCATGTATCTATATGTCAATATTTAGGATTGGCCAATCGATTGCAAATATGAACGTATCTTATTCCATTTAGTTCAATAAGACGACTAGCCAGTCTCTTAGTTCCATCTAGGAACACATGATCAATAATTAACCAAGATAACCATCCATGTTCATTAATGTCAAATTCGGAAATAAAATTGGGAGATAAATAATGATTGGGAAATAAATAATCTCATGCGCCTGAGGAAATGATTGGAAAATAAATAATCTCATGCGCTGTGGAAAATGATTGGGAAATAAATAATCTCATGCGCTGTGGAAATGATTGGGAAATAAATAATCTCATGCGCTGAGGAAATGATTGGAAAATAAATAATCTCATGTGCCTGAGGAAATGATTGGGAAATAAATAATCTCATGCGCTGTGGGAAATGATTGGGAAATAAATAATCTCATGCGCTGAGGAAATGATTGGGAAATAAATAATCTCATGCGCCTGAGGAATGCGGCTGTGGGAAATAAATCTCATGCGCTGTGGAAAATGATTGGGAAATAAATAATCTCATGCGCCTGAGAAAATGATTGGAAAATAAATACTCTCATGCGCTGAGGAAATGATTGGGAAATAAATAATCTCATGCGCTGAGGAAATGATTGGGAAATAAATAATCTCATGCGCCTGAGGAATGCGGCTGTGGGAAATAAATCTCATGCGCTGTGGGAAATGATTGGGAAATAAATAATCTCATGCGCCTGAGGAAATGATTGGAAAATAAATACTCTCATGCGCTGAAGAAATGATTGGAAAATAAATAATCTCATGCGCTGAGGAAATGATTGGGAAATAAATAATCTCATGCGCCTGAGGAATGCGGCTGTGGGAAATAAATCTCATGCGCTGTGAAAAATGATTGGGAAATAAATAATCTCATGCGCCTGAGGAATACGGCTGTGGGAAATAAATCTCATGCGCTGTGGGAAATGATTGGAAAATAAATAATCTCATGCGCCTGAGGAAATGATTGGGAAATAAATACTCTCATGCGCTGTGATTCCTGCACAATCGGCGCATGGGATACTCACGTTGCGTCTTCAGTACATGCGCGTAAGGAACCTACGCGCATGACACGCTCGGAGTCAAAGAATGCGTTGCCGGGACTTCACGACGCATGGCCTCCCGACGCATGGCCTCCCGGGCACATGTGGTTCCCGGCGC
Source organism: Iris pallida (assembly GCA_029216955.1). Lineage (NCBI taxonomy): Eukaryota > Viridiplantae > Streptophyta > Magnoliopsida > Asparagales > Iridaceae > Iris > Iris pallida. The sequence goes on along the minus strand of JANAVB010040218.1, from coordinate 19,858,392 downwards.
ATGGGGTTCATCGTCCCCAAGCAGCCAGTTCAGCCATGAAAGTTCCGAAAACTTGTAATGGCCATAACTTACTCATCCGAAGTCGAAATCAAGCGAAACAAAAGCCAAAACTGTATGAAATTGAATTCTCTACAACATAGAACCATTAGTTTTCGAAAATAAGTAAGTTTTAGAGATCAAAACCAAGAAAAACCAAAAATGTATCAAACTTAGATCTACAACAAATAAGCCATGGAAATTGAAAATGCTAAGTACTAAAGAGACTTAGAATCAAATAAGGAAGATGATGGAACAATAAAAATGGAAATCCATCAAGAAGCAAGTTGGCACTTGCCTTGCTCTCCTAGGTTGGTGGGAGAGTTATGAGGAAGAAGAAGAGTAATGAGAAGAAGTAATGAAGAGAGAGAAAGGGTTTGGGGTTTTTAAATGAAGGAGTGGTGGTAGGTGGGGGTTTATTTCGGTTCATGATGAACCAACATAATTAAACCAATCTGAGCCGAACCCATAGCAAAGCTAAAGCAGAGAATAAAATGCAGAAAGTAAAATACAGAACAATAATTGCAGGAAATAAATTAACATAAAATTAAAGGAATTTAAATACAGAATAATACATGATAAATATTAAAATATTTATATTTAAACAATACATGCATTCTAAAAATACGTATTCTGGGAATGGAAAGTGACAACTTTACCATCGGTCGAATCCAGATTTCCTGCATAAGATACAGGATAATAATAATATACTTACCGCCCTGCATAAAATGATCATTAGCATGCATCCTGACTACATAGCCACTGGTGTTGTTAAACCATATTGACTTGCTATATAGGACTTCAAGGGTATGCGACGCACCATTCCTTCGGATTGCAAGTCCGAATGAATGTCCCGATACCAATCGTGCCACCAAAGCACGCTGCATTTCCTCCTAGGCCGAATCGGTCCCGGTGCCCCAGTACCGTTCGAGGAAACAATACCTTGTATACAAATTGTCTATGACTATGCGAATGCGTGTCTGACTCACTAGGCATAGTGTGCATGGTATAATATTAAGGAGAAGGCAACATGTTCATTCTTAGCATTTCATATCTCATCAACATAGGCATCAATTCATCTCAATTCAATGTTCAAGGGACAAGCACAATCTTAATGTTGTTAACAGTGTAATCAATTATTTCAATGTTCAATCTCTAGCTTCTTAGTGGTATTGACTTGTGGCATTAGCAACTTGATATCGATCAACGGATGTTGCAAAATAATTATTTAGTTGGCATGAAGGAATAGCGAGAGGGACAATACCACCACAGAGATCCACACTCACCAAATTAGAGAATCGTCGAGAGAGAGAGGAACACTTGCACGCTTAGCCTTCCGTCATGCGTCAGTCTGCATTAGCACCAAAAGTTTGGTTAATATTCTGTCTCGTTGTGTTCTCTTCTCTCAGAATTCTCAAGAATGAATGCTATGCAAATCGATGAAAACGGACAAGAATCAAATCATCGAAAATCATTCAGAAAAGCATCCATCAAAACCAAGCAACAAAACCAGCAGCAAAACATCCAGAGAAAACTCTTGGACGCATTTCAAGAGAAACCAATCCATTAGTTGGAAATGTTCTTATGCACTTGTCCGTGATCGATTCGGTGCCGACGGTAAGTTTTCCCAATACTCGGTTCCGATCGAGTTAACCAAGCCACAAGTCTTACATAGTGAACCGCTAGGAGCGGAACACTACATTACCCGACCCGAAACCCGAACATTTGAAAAGCTGGACCCGATAGCCGACCCGAAAGTTTAAAAACCGAACCGAATGAGAATATCGGTTCGGTCCGGTTCGGTTGTCGGTTCAAAAACCGAATTCTGCTCACCCCTACTTAGTTGAATTGTCAAAATAATTTGTGAGGTGCCAATAAACTTCCTTCATTTTTTTTAGGCAAATGTTAAAGGCCACCCCCTTTTTACTAAGGACAACCATCCTACTAAGGGCAACCATGACCCTCTCAAATTTTTATTAAGAGCAACCTATTGTGAAGTGATTTACTAAGGGCCACCAAGAGGAACCAAAGAAAAAAAAAAGGCCACAGCCCCCATCGCCACAATCGCCGACAACCTCATCGCCTCCTCCGGCGGCGACGTCCTCCACCCCAAGCTCGCCGGCAGCCCCCATCTCCACCGCCGCCCACCTCCACCCTCGCCGACCACCTCCTCTTCCTTCTTCTTCCTCCTCCTCTATTGACGAACCACCCTTAGTAGAAATTGTTTTTCTTTTCATTTTATTTCGAGAGAGGCCGAAAATGAGCAGAGGGAGAGAAAGAAGTGGGGTCGAGAGATGCTCACCTAGCAGTTGGCCACTCGACGCGGTGGCAGGTACCAAAGACGGGGGCATGGCGCTGTGGAGGATGGAGGCTGCGCCAGGCTCACCAGGGCGTATGACAGGGGCTCGAGCCAGGCGGCGGTGGCCGGGATGGGTCTGGTGACGCGCCGTGGTTGCCGGGCAGAGAACAGGGTCGGTCGAGCACATGCGGTACTAGTCGGCGGCCAATCGCTGATCAACACTCGGCTCTCGACGTGTTCGTGTGGAGGGACTCCGGCTGATTAGCCGGGGACGACCGGTGGCAGTGTCTGTCGGGCGCTCGGGACATGCAGGTCCAGGAGCCGATACCGGCTGAGACGGTGTAGGTGATGACAGTGAGTGATCAGGGAAAAGTGACTGCAAGCAGCGGCGCTCTGGCGATGTGGCCGGTACGGGACCGAGGCGCGAGACGGGGCCGAGGCCTGGGTCGAGAAGCTCAAGGACTGCAGGCCCGCACTGCAGTCCTTTCTTCACTTGGGACTGCAGACAAGCCTGCAGTCACTGTAGGTAAAAAAAAAAAATTATGTCAATTGAGGACTGCAGGCCAGCAATGCAGTCCTGTCTTTACTTTGGACTGCAGGCAAGCCCTGCAGTACTCAATTGACAGAAGTGGGGTGGCCCTTAGTGTTTTCAAAATGGCAAATTTGTAATTTTTTTTTAAAATTTTAAGTTGGTGGCCCTTAGTAAAAAGGGAGTGGCCTTTAACATTTACCTTTTTTTACTCTCCCAAGAAAAACCCCAATCAGCCCAACCGAATCAACCGAACGTTCCCAAAATCGAAAATTTTGGTAGGATTTTCTCTTCCTCCTGCTCCTTTCGGAGACCGACCAAATTACAGGAGATCATTTCGTGGAAGTCAGCAGATTACAGGATTTCGTGAGCAGCGATGGATTGGGGGAACGTGACGGCCATGGATCTGGCGGACGCGCTCCGCGAGGTGGATTTTTCCTCTCCTCCCCGCCCCCTGGGCGAGTTCTTCTCCAGGTTCACCGTCCCCAGATCTCACTCCAAATGGAACAGCCGATTCAAGTGCAACCTCTACTAGTAAGTAAAGTCCATCACCACCACCACCACCACCATCCTTCTCTCATTCTTCTTCTTCGAGTCGATCGAGTCGATCGATCCGCGAATAAGTGTTAGAAAACGTAGTCACTTACTGGAGACCATAATTGCGGAAAATTGTTAGGATATTGAAAATTAGGTTGAAATTGGATCAGGAGGCGGTGGACGTAAGCATAGTTTGCAGTATCGGCTGATACCGATACGGTTTGGCATGTCCCGATCCGATACCGACCGATACTCGATACTGAATGATACCGACATTGGGATCTCTTTTCCGGACCAATTAGCAAGGGCGTAAAAAATATAGTAAGGTTGTAAAAGATGAAAACTTATCTATTGCATGTAAACCAATCGGCAAGAGTGACTGCTATTTCATTCAATTTCAAAACTGCTAAGAAATAACACTAGAAATACATTAAATTATGTCTAGATGTACAAAAATAAACTTTCTAAAATGTTAATAATTTGTTAATAATTATTTGATTTTCAATACCAAAAAATCCGATGCTTCAATCCGAAACCGCCGATACTGCCGATCCTGATATTCATAAGAATGGTCTGATACCGATTTCGATACTGCGAACCTCAGGTAAGTCAAATGATATCACCAACTTCGAACCTGACAACTATGTTGCACGGACATTGAACACGGACATTGAAACAATTACATTGTTATCCTTTGTACCTTATCCATGTCCGCATGCACGTGTAACGTAGGCGAATACTTATTGTACCTATCTTAATGTATGTACCGTGTCCATACTCATGCAAGATGGACCAACAATGACATAAGGATTAGCGTCCTATTATAGGTTCCCCAAACCCCGAAGTATGTCGCACGAGATTTCCTTCGTTAGGTTGATTTTCGGTTGAGTTTTGCCAACCCATTTGACATTGTTCAGACGAGGTAGAAAATGAATTCATTTATCGTACATTATTAATACGTATATATAGAGATCCATATTCAAGGAAAAGTTAGATAAGGAATTGATGTACCTTTATGGTAGACCATCTCTTTGTCTAACTTCTCCTTGAATGTGAATTACCATAGCTACATAATAATTAATCACTTAATTGTCTGCGTCATCTGTACAAATGCTAAATCGGTTGCCAAAATGTTCAAGCTTGGGCTCTTTTAAGCATGGAAGTTAAAGATCCGAGAGCTTGAGATCTAAAAGAAGCTCGAGCTCGATTAGGATTGCGAACATCTCAACTCAGCAAGAGCTCGCAAGATGCTCAAGCTCGACTATGCGGCTCGACAACAATCTAAAGGCAAGCTCGAGCTTTTGAGCTCAACCCGAGTCTGAACAAAGTTACAATGTTCATGAAGAGAGATGGTTTTGTGGTTTAGTTAAAATAGAAGATAAAGAGGGAAGAAAAGAGTATTTTGGGGGTTTAGTTAAAGACTTAAAAGTAGAAGATAAAGAGGGAACGAAGTTTTAGGTTTGTAAAAGTTGAAGATTAAGATGGGAAAGGATAATGGAGATGATGGAAGATGAAGGGATAAAGAGGGAATGGAAAATGAAGGCTGGTCTAGAGGTTATGTAGTTAGTTTTAACCTAAAGTCTTGTAGGCTTTGGATCTGAGAAAATGGGCTAACCTGAGCGAAGACCTTTTGTTATTAATACTTAATTTGAGCCAAACTGAGTTATAACCAAGCTTGAAGAGTCGAGCTTCCTATGTTCAACTTGGCTTGTTATGGAAATCAAGCTCATTTTCTTGTTTAAGCTCGGCTCCTGAAGGAAGAGTCGAGCCTTTGTTGAGTCTGCTCAAATTGAACACGCAAGCTGCTATGTTCATTTGCAGCACTTCCTCCTACTGTCTTTCTTTAAATGGTATTCAAAGCTAAGAAGAAAGCCTTGTACCTTTGTTGGATTTTGATGTTGGCTTGTAAAAGAAGATGAAGTGGCTATAGGCTGATATCTTTGCTCGTTATTATTTATTTTACCCCTATCCCTCCACCTTAATTTTCACTTTATTATTGTTTTGTTGGACCCCATTCTCAAATTCAGTGTAACATAACCAATTTCCTGCAAGTTGCTAACCCATATAGATTATGACTTTTTATCTTCTCACCGGTTGTACCAGCCATTTGCCCTTTGAGATCAAAGTATACAGAACGATCAAATTCTCACTTGGAGTGCATTTGGTGTAAACCTCGGTAGACTTTCATTTCCACCGGCTTATTGGTTAGATTACTTACTGTAGGATTGAACGATTCTTTGTCTCATTCTAGTCTAAAAACCATCAACTAAAACATTTTTTCCACTGCATTGAACCATCAACCTAGATTTAGGTGTACATATGGTTGTAATCAAGGTTCACAATATCGGTATCAGAATCAGCTCCTGGCCCTTCCTATGAGTATTGGTATCACCGGTATCGACAGTTTCGACCGTTTTGGATCAGAGTATTGGGTTCTTTGTTTTGGAAAGCCAAAAATGATATAGAATAGTTTAAAAAGGTTGCAACATATTTGATACATGTAGACATAATTTAATATATTATATATTGTTTCTTGTTAATTTTAAATGGAATAATATTCCATTTTCAATAAATCCTATTATTTATTTACTTGCTTTTAGACATAGGCCACAATAAGTAGTGTTGAATGGCATCACATTAATATGGATGAATGTTGTGAATTTATAGTTATACAACTTCGACAAATGATAATGATTATTGAATTTCATAATCAAGTTAATTATTTATTAATGCTTGGTTTTGACAATTTCTTTATTTTTAATTGACTCAAATAAAGGTTATCGATTAGGAATTTTATCGACATACTCTATCATTGTCAATGTTTGACACAATTGAATCATTGTGTTTGCCACTATATTTTTCCATTTTTCTATCTTCTTTGTTCAAATTTTCTTTTTCGAATTGACTGGAAGAGAGACCCCAAAGTCGGTATCGGTAGAAGTTTGTGTGGAATAATATTCCACTTGTAATAAATACTATCATTTATTTACTTGCCTTTAGACATAGGCCACAATAAGTATTTTTGAATGGCATCATATTAATATGGATGAATGTCCTGAATTTATAGTCATACAACTTCGACTAATGATAATGGTTATTGAATTTCATAATCAATTTAATTATTTAATAATGATCGGTTTGGGCTATTTTCTTATTTTTAATTAAATCAAATAAAGATTAATAGTGATACATGATACATCTATGCCTATTGCTTTCAATAAAGTTCAGGTAGTCTAGAAAGAATATGTAGCAGTTCTTGACAGCACACTCTTAAACTTAACATTTTTGCTCAAGTGGAAGAGAGCTTGGCAATCCTATCTTTTTTTGGCATAATAAAGATAGTAGGGATGTTCTTCACTATGATATCAATCAATCTAAGTTTTCTTACTTTTTGTCCTTCAATGTTATAGCCACTCAACCAATTTTTTCTCTGAGCACCTGACTCTGTTCTAAATGGAGGTAAAAATAGCACAGTGATAAGGTGCATTCTACTATTTGAAGTTATATAGAGTATTAACATATTTGTAATGTAATTGTTTTGTATATAAAACGTACATTTAAACATCCAAACTCTGAAAGATATAAAAAACAGAAGGTCAATGGGAAAGGGAGCAAGAAAAGGAACATAAGAGAAAGATGAATGAAATTCAAGAAAGGAGAAGTAAATGAAGAAACAAAATGAAGAATCTGACTTGTTGGACATTATTGCATTAACTTTCCAGATACTCACCGACTTTTTGGTGAGAATCGAAAATGTAATAAGAAAATACTTTAGCAATTTCTTACTCGCTTAAATGATTTCATTAGTTAGCATTTTCTGGTACATCTGGGCATTGGGTCAGCTTGTCTTTCTTCTCGAGGGGATGGGTCGATCTACTACTCAATGGTCTGCAGTGAAAACATAAAATTATAGATGCAGTCCAACTGCCTAAGCCACCATTTCAGTTTACAGCCATCTTTCTGTTCTCCTGCATTCAATACACACCGTTTTTGCTATGTACGCATCATTATTTGTCATATTCATAGACATCTTCTTATTGTCCCTGGGATTGGAATTACTTTTTGAACTCAATCCCAAATCTTTCTGGGATGTTATTCGAAATGCAGTTTCAGGTCCATGACAATAATATGTATTTAATGTAGTATTTAATGTATAAAGTCTTGACTCTTGCACCAAAAGTGGTACTGCAATTATCCATGATTGTTGGATAAAAAATTAGGGGTTTTGCAGTAACAAGGGTCACAGCAAAGTTATGTTACTTAACCCCTATCATATCATTGTCATCTTGTCCACTATAGATAATATCATTCTCCATTGTGCTTTCCATATAGTTCAGCTACCTTCCAGGAAATATCCATACGACTGCTGAACTTTATATTTTGGTATTACTAGGAATAGCTCTTGTAGTGAACTTTTATGCCGTATTTTTGGTAGTTTTATTAGCAAAGATTGGGTATGGCATGATGACGTGTCTTACTTTAAACACCAGTACACACAGGGTCTTCAACATGTAGCAAAGTATCAGCACGAATATCGCCATGTGATACATTGTTATTTGTTAACTGCATAATGATATTGAGTATATTTATGAACAATTGTTTACGCTTGTTGAACTTTCTTAGGACTTACAGGTTTTAGGCCTTGCAGGCAGTTTCATAAGCATTTTTTTATTTTTATTGTCTGATAATTAAATTTCTGAGATCATTATGTTTTTGTGGAAGTGTTGCATGCTAATCTCCTTGTTTTATTTGAATGTTTGCAGCTACCGCACGAACTACTTTATCATGATAATTTTTTTCCTTGGTAAGGAAGTTATTGAAGCGGACCTAATTCTGTTTAGTTTGGTTGAACTTTATTTCCTTTTCATGTCTATGAATATTTGCTTCTTTTTTTAATCTAGGGATGGGATTCCTTAGGAAGCCTCTTGCCATCGTTGCTGCCGTTCTAACTGGCTTAAGTATTGCATTTTTGAATGACAGGTAAGCCTATGACATGCAGTCCTTGAGATGTAGTGAGTTTTGATGCATAACTGTAAGACAGTCAAAAGCAGATTATAGTTTCTCGTCTTTAATGCAATGGGCATGTTTCTAGCGTTTACAACACATTGCAATCATGTTCTTCTTTTTTAATTACTACTGCTTCGTATTTAGTTCAGATGTCTCTGGGAGTGGGAGTACTCAAGGGAGACAGCTATTTGCACTATGTGTTGATTGATATTTCTATTTATATCCTTTTTAAGTTAACGAAATAATACGTTAATTTATTTTCCAAAAGAACTTTTCTAAAAAGTTCCTTAATGATTTAAGGACATTTAATCTCACTCCTGAGACAAGGTGGCATCACCACAAGATTGAGCAGTTGCGAGATAGGATAGAAGCAAGCATTATTATGCTAGTTCACTTGGTTATGTTTTTAACATGTTTTTGTTGGTTCTAATATATTATTTGGTTTTATTTCTTATCTTATTTATTTATGTATATTTTTATTATTTATTATTTATTATTTTTGCACCTCGTTTTGCTCAGGCATGCACCTTAAGTGCGCCTAGTGCCTTTGACCACGTTGCATGAGAGAGAGAGAGAGAGAGAGAGAGAGAGAGAGAGAGAGAGAGACCATACCTTCACTTAAAAAAAGAAAGGGCAAAATTGACTTTTCCATTTTTAAATATCCTTGTGATTTATTGAAGCTCGTTGGTCGATAGAGGGTTTACAAGAAAGAGACTTGTCAACAGGGGGTGTACCGGGTTTCAGAAAGTTGGAGGCGGGCCATACAAAATTTCCCCGTAATTTAACATGTGATACTCACGGGAGAGGGGCTTTTGGACGACATGTTAACAGAAGGTAGTAAAGTGCTAATGACTAAAAAGTTGAAGGCAACAAAGTGAACATAAATAAACAAATGTAAGGTAGTTAAGTGAACATTAGGTAAAGTTCAAAGTATTTAGTGTGAATTAGCCTAAATGATACAATGAACATCAAAGTTCAGTAAATTTCCTTGCTTGTCTAAATGTAATTACTATGTGAGTTGTAGGCATTGTTGTTTTTAATATGCACTTGCTCCTCTTGAAAGTTCCTTTGGAACAAGAACTTGATTTGAAAGAAAGACCTTGCTTCATCCATTAAATGGTCAAACCAGTTTGGTTTAATAAGTACTTAATCATCATATAGAAGCTGTCTCCCCTTCTATTTAGTTTATGGCTTTATGTTTACCTTAAACTTCTGCAGCTTTGCAGTTACTTTTAATGAGAAAGTAACAAGGAGAGTGAGACAATATTCACCTCGTATAGCTGCAAAAATGAGACCCCCTATAACGTGAGTATGTTTACCTTCCTATCTTGTTTTCTTGACTTATCGTTATTTATTGTTACAACAAATATTACTCTGAACATATACTACCTCAGGCCTGTTATTCGTGGTCGCTCATCTACCAAAAGATCAATTCATATATGTGGGCGCCCTCGTTGGGTGTTCGTGATGATATTCTCAGCAGGTTAATATGATTCTCTAACTTGTTGCAACTTGACACAAATATCTATCTTTTGAGTAGCATAAGGTTGTTCCATTTTGTTTACTTGACTAAAGCATGTTCCATCTACAGCCAGTTGCATTCTATGGTTTACCTCGTGTAATCTCCTTACTGTTCTCTGGGCACTTATGATCAGTCTTCTCGGTACAAACTAATCTTTTAGCTGATTTACAAGTTTTGAAAACAGAAAATTTCCTGTAGGAGACTGAATTTAATAAAATTGTACAGAACGGCACAACTATTAGAAAATTTCATATCCAGGTCGTTTCCGCTAGACTGTCTGGCGGAAAAGACCTGGATATGAATTTTTTCCAAAGTTGTGCCATTCTGTACAATTTTATTAAAATTCAGTCTGCTACAAAAAAAATTCTGTTTTGAAAATTCTATGTACAAGTTTATACTTATCGTCTTTGGTTTACTTTCTTTTGCAGCAACTTTGCTCCATGCCAGCTTTAGAACTCCAAACCTGAAAGCACGTCTAAACACATTCCGTGAGGAATTTCGTGCAGTATGGCGCAACTATAGTGAGCTGTAACTGGGCTCCTATACTATTCCTATAATGTAACTTGCATACCCTGTTCTTGATTTCTGTGCCCTTATATTTATTTCAAAAAATATTTCTGCACTATTCCCACTAGTGAAGGCAGATACTTCTATATAGTACGGGTACCAAATTCTGTATTATTATCAAATACGTGAAAGTACGGTATTATTACCAAGTACGGAATCTGTGGATACTGAATCCGAGGTATCCAAGGTAACAACATTCACATGATCGGACTTTCTGTCTTTATTATTTCCGAGTATGCATACCAAATTCAATACTCCAACATGAGCTCTTGGTAACAAAGGTGGATTTTGTTGTCGAGAATATGACAAATTGGTGCACCATTGTCATCTCGGATTTGGTTTCCATGTTTAAGTTATGAAACATTAAAGATAGTGTGTTAGTTCTTTGAATGTGTGTTGAATAATTAGCTTCCTTAACTCACAGTAATACCTGCCTTCTTTTTTAGGGTATTCGTCATTGCTGGAGCTGGAATTCGTATCGACTTCATTACAGGAGCCGGAATGTGCATCGTCCAACTACTAATCGTGGCAGCGTGGCTGAACGTGTTCATCTACCGGCCAAGATCAACTAGTTTTCTAGATATCCCTTTCTTTTGTACAGTACAGTCCATGCTGCCTTTAATGGCGCAGCGGTTCTGGTTTCTGCAGAACCTGTGGTTTAGAAGCATATAAGTTGAATCCTTTGCTCTTCTTCTAGAACTGCTATTGCTGACGGCTGCAGTCGGTCCCGTCATATTCTTTTGTAATTCCGTAACAGTCATATTCTGTTCTAATTCCGTATCGGTGAAACTTGTGAAGTTTGCTGTTGTGATTATTTGCATTAGGTAGGTGTCTGGCATTGGTTATAAACACCCAAGTGAGACATTCTCTCCAAGAAGTGTTTCTCTTCATATGATGTTTTACTTTGGATGTTGAGTTAGGTTTTGCTATACTTAACCTTGATAAAGCTCATTGCTACCTTTTTTTTTTCTTCTTAGGAGTAAGTTCTTGGAAGAAAGTGTTCTCGAGGATTTTTATGTTCTCATTGGAGAATTTAAATGGACTCCTCCATCCAAATACAAAATTTTCAATATGAACAAGTGAGACTATTTTGAATTTTTTTATTAAATCCTTGACAGAAAAATTAGAAAAATTATCCATCAACAGCTGATCTTTATTAATTTGTGTGCATATTGCTAATTTCAAAATGAACGGGATGGGACAGGACAGGACAGGACAGGACGTCTGAATGAGCAATGGTTCTGAAACTCTAAAAGAGTAACTCTATTCTTTTCTCTAAATTATTCCTCCAAAGTATTCCTCCTTATGTGACAGCTATTCCTCCTTAGGTTACAACTGACGTGGTATGTTAAATAACATTATGTGTCATCTACCATAGCAGATGAGATGACAAATTTTAATCCAAAAAAAAATTAATTTTTAATATTAATATTAATATTAATATTAATATTAGTGTTAATATTAATTTTATATTAATTTTAAAATTTGTTATATTAGCTGTCATATCAACCGTCACGTTGACACACATTTTGGAGGGATGGGTAGTAGGGGTGAGCGTCGGTATATTCGGTCGGTATTTGATCGAATTTTTCGATATTTTTTTTAATCGGTATTTAAAATATCAATACCAATACCGTACCATTTAGAATCGGTTTTTTCGGTTTCGGTTAAATCGGTATTCGGTCGGTTTTTGTTCAGTATCGGTATTTTACCAATTAACATTTGGTCAATCAACACACTTAATATTGTAGAACCTCTTAACCTATAACATATATTTTTACATTTTTGGAAGCATTAAATTTCAAAGTCAAGCCTCTACCAACCTAACTACTCATCAAAATTATTAGAACAATATGTAACAAGTTACAAACACCTAAAAATGGGCTTAAAAGATCAAACGTTGTCACTAAGTTTAATCTTTAGTATAAGTTTAAGTAACCAAAATTTACTTCAAAATTCTATGAGAATACAAAAACATAAACTCAAAAGATCAAAAACTCAATTCTCGGCATTCTTGACATAACTTCAAGTCCATTAAAATCCATTCTAAGTTCTAAGAAACTGATTAAAACAAAGATAAAAATAAAAATGAGTAGTATAAAATTAATCACTAACAACATTATATATATGATCGGTTCGGTTCGATATTTTCGGTATGGTATTACACTCAAACCGTTACCACTACCATTATACCATATTTTAGTCAGTTCGGCAATTCGGTATCGGTACATATTTTCGGTTCGGTTTTTCGGTATATTTTTAATCGGTATTCGGTCGGTTTTTCGGTATCGGTCGGTATTTGCTCACCCCTAATGGGTAGCATTATTCGTTGTAGAATTACTAAAGATCGAATTTACATTTGGATTCCTAAGTACGTTCTGGAGGCCTTCAGCCCAGGCCCAAAATCGGATCCATATCAATTTATAAGCTCCGACCCGTAACCAACCGAGATCCTCTCGTCTTTAAACCCTAAATAAACCCTAGTAACTCTCTGGAGAGAGACCCCCACCCTCTCCTTTTCCATCTCTCCACGAAAGATCTAATGGCTTTCTTCGCTGTCATCCGCCGTGCGTCCTCGTCGGCCGTTCATCTCGCCGCCCGCGCCGCCGGAAGACCCAGCCATGTCCAGTCCTTCGGGAGAGTCATGTCGAAGCAAACCCTAGTTTCTGGAAGAGAAGGGGTTCTTCTTCCCCATGTTGCTTCCTCCAGTTTCTCCTCCTCTGCGATCGCAACCAAGCCCACATCCGACGTGAGTCTCCTCAAGGTCATCGATGCCGAGATCAAGTGCGCCGAAGAGTGCGACGATCACGACCGGGTGAGAAAAACTGTCGATTTCCGAACTACTAGTTTTTTTTATTGATTGAGATTTGATAGTTTATAATAACCCGGATCTCAAAATGCCTTTTTTCTTTCTTTCTTTCTTTCTTTCTTTCTTTTACTCCTATTAGGATTTGTGTGATAATTTACAAGCGAAGGGTGAATTTTTTTTGTATGATAATTTAGAAACGAAGGTTGAATTTTTTTAAAGTACCAGTTACGAGGGTCCGGTTTTGTACGGTTTTAAGTAGTAGTTTTTAAACAAATCTAACCCATCTAATAAATTATTTATGTAACCATATAAATAAAATTATTTATATCCTCATATCTTCTACTATATAAAGTGGCTTCAAAACGGCTCAAAAGTGAGTCGTTTAAGCCGTGTGACTATCATCAACCATTTAAATAAATTTTAATATAATAATAAAAAACTAAGGGTCTGCTTGGTAATGGTGTTTTCACCGGTTTTGGGGTGTTTTTGAACCGACCGTTTATGAAAACCCCTGCTTGTTAATTTTTTTGAGGCACTGGTTTTCGTCGGCTCAAAAACCCTCCAAAACCGGTGTAATGTATTTTTGGGTGGCTTTGTAAACACCCCAAATCGGCAGATTTTGAGCGGCTTTATTTTTTATTCCATTTATATCCTCACAAAAATAGATATAATTATAAATACCGATACCCTTCCCTATTTAATTTATTCGTGTAAAAAATTTTCAGAACCGCTCGTTAGTGAATTACCAAGCATGGATTGGACTGGTTTAAAAGTCGCTACTTAAAAACCATCCAAAATCGGACCCCTCATAACCGGTACTCTAAAAACACCTCATAACCGCTACCCCGATAATTGCCAAGCAGACCCTAAATAACTACCCAAATATTCCACTAATTTTTTTTAAAAAATTAACCAAGTATTTCACTATCTAATATGATATGTTTAGTCTAACTCAAGTGGTTAAGGTAGGAGGTGTTTTTCTTGGTTGCTTGAGTTCAAATCCTAGGTTTGATAATTTTATAATAAATTTATATTTAATTATTTTTAACATTTTTCTCGCATGCACGGCACATTACTAGTATAAATAAAGCCCTCCCAAAAACGATTATAGCATTGTCCTCCCAAACAATAGTTTATATACTCATATAACTTGCAAGCATAAAATGGTTTGACGAGTAGTATATAATTAATGTTGAGAGCAAAAGATTAATTACCATATCAAATAGGATGCAAAATTTTATGACAATCATTTACTATCACATCAAATGGACTGCAAAATTTTAAAAAAATAGAATTTATAATTCACATTTTAGATGAAGTAGCGTGGGACCTCGAGAGAAACAGATGAGAAAAAAGAAATATGGTAAGAGTATTATTAGTTGTAGTTATGTATTTTGATAAAGATATAAATGGAAGAAAAAAATAGAAACCCTCAAAACTCCCCGATTTGGATTCTTTATAAGGACACCCAAAATTTTACAATGGTTTTGGGGGGTTTGAGCCAACCAAAACCAGTGACTCAAAAAAAATTATCAATCAAGATTTTTTTTAAACACTTCATAAACGACCGGCTCAAAAATCCTCCAAAACCGATGAAAATACCATTGCCAAGCAAACCCTTATCAAAATAAGAACGGCAGATGAGCATGATTAGTAAGATCTTTTTGTAAGATATTTTAGTAATTAGGAAAAGTGGAATTTCTTGTAACAAAACACCAATAATTCTATGAATTATAGAGGCTTTTGATGTTTGTTGAGTTACTTGCACCCTGATTTATGGAACTCAGATCTCAAATTCTTTTTTTTCCTTCTTCCTATTTAGGTACTTAAAGTTTCAAGCTTTTTGTAATAAACCAAAATTGAAGCTCATAACACAAGTTTGAATTTTTTGTAATAGAGTACCAAAATTAAAGCTCATAACACGGATTTGGGGCTTATTTGTTATTGTTACATGCACTATAAATTACAGAACAGATACATCTAGATTCCTTTTCTTTATTACTCCTATAAGATTCTATAGGATGTTTAAGTGATTTGGTAGTTAAAATTGAGAAAGTTTTTGTTACGAAAGAACAAATATTAGAGCTCAGTAGCACGATTTGGGGATTTTTGTTTGCTTCTTTCAGTATAGTTACTAGTTACAGTTAGGTAGATCTACATTTCTCCTATGTTTTATGGCATTTCTTATCTCATGATCATAGCATAGCTACAATTGCCAGCACCAATGTAGAGGATTGACGTCAGGTGGACAACTCGTCCTAATTGTTTTGTCAAATTTCCTATACTCCATAGAAGACACCATTTTGATGGGTGAAAGCTCGGATGATGACGGTTAGCTGTCTAGTTTACGAAACCATATCTTGTAGGATGTTTTAGTAACTTATTGAAAAATGGCAACTTATGTAAGAATACCAATACCTATAGGAATTTTATGGACAACAAGGGTCAGTACTCTGTAGAATGGTTTGGTTTTTATCATCAGTTTTTGAATTAACAATTAAACGTATACTTTATAGAGACTCACATTCTAATTAGCTAAGCCTAATTATCAAACTTTGCTATTTTGGATTGTCAATATATTTGATCACTAGAGGGCATTTATAAAGTGAGTCTTTCTTACAAGTTACTTGTATGATCTTTATAGACGCAGAATCCAGTCTGTATTATTTTACACGAGTAATCTAATGGATGACTGAAGCCCAATTGAGGGGGTTCTTTCTTTGAGTTGTTGATGGGCTGTTGTATACATAAATATTTAAGCAACTATAAAAGCACAAAATTTGAAAGTAGTGTTCATGATACTCTTATTTATGGCAAGGTTGTTAAAGGCGCAAGGCGCACTTAAGGCGCAAAGGGTCCATATCGCCCGAGGCGCAAGGCGCACTTAAGGCGCACGTCCGAGCGATGCAAGGCGCATATATATATATATATATATATATATATATATATATATATATATATATATATATATTTGCGCATATAGCGGTTGGGGGTGAGCTCTGTGCCGACTTTCCGGCTGAGGAAGTGGCGAAGGTGACGGCATTCTGGGAGAATACTTTAGTGTTATATGTGTTGGGTAGCAAGCCCTTCTACGGGCAGATCCGAGGTTATGCGGATAGAGTCTGGCGGCCGAAGGGTAGCATGGAGTTCTTCTCCAAGGAGAACGGCTTCTACTTCGTTAAATTTGGGATGGCCGAAGATGTGGCTCGAATCCTCCAGGGAGGGCCATGGACGTTTGATGGACGCCTCATCATACTGAAGCAATGGACCCCTGACTTGAGATGTGAGAAGGAGGTGCTGAATGCGGTGCCTGTGTGGGTTCGATTCCCTGAATTCCCGGTTCGCTTCTGGAGTGTCCCCCTTCTCATGAGACTTGCCAGCCTCATTGGCAAGCCGATTAAGGCGGACGATGCCACCGCCTTCAGGACTAGATTGATGTATGCTCGGATATTTGTGGAGATTGACGCCAGGTTGGACCTGCCAGAGCAGTTGAAGTACCGGACCCCTACTGGCCAGATCCTTACGCAGAAGGTGGAGTATGAGTGGGTTCCCCCCAGATGTCCGGCGTGTGTCTGCTTTGGGCATCTCCCGAGTGCTTGTAGGCGTGGAGGAGCTTCTGAGGTGGTGACGGAGGAGGCAGTGCAGGAGACAGGTGGTGTAGTTAATACCCCTGTAGTTGACCAGGCGGGCTTGATGGAGGATGAGATGGAGGCAGACCCTCCCCCCGTCTCTGGAGAAAACGAGGGGTCTCCGACGGAGATCTTTGCCGGAGCGATGGTTGAGTATACGGGGACGAGGACTATGACCACCAGGAGTATGGGACAGGAGGACAGGCGAAAAGGAGAGGATAACACCTTAGCACTTCAGGTATACAGTCGGAAGCGCTAGGCTACGGAGTCGCATAGTGAGGACAGCGGACAAGGTGGGGCGGAGAGAGTGTGGAAGGTCAACCCTAAATGGGTAGCAGACCTAGCTCAGCCTCCCCAACAGGGGGACCCGCAATGGGTAGCGGCCCTTGTTCAGCCTCTCCTTCAGGGGGATAGAGATGAGGAGTCCAGAGATATGGAGGTTGCACTCTCCCCGGGTGCACCTTCAGAGGATGTTCAGGGGACCCCACCCGCGGAATAGATGTCGGCCCTTGCCTGGAATGTCCGGGGGGGGGGGTGTTCTCTGGGGAGATGGAGGGAGATTAGTGAGGTGCTGAGGAAGGAGAAGTGTGAAATCTCGATCTTACTAGAGACTAAGATCAGGGGGGCAAAAACTCTGTCTCGTAGAACTCCTACGGACTGGGTCCAGCTCCACAACCTTGGTCTCTGTAATATGGCGAGAATCTGGGTTAGATGGAACGGAGCTAGTTGGGAGGGGGAGGAGGTGTTCATGACTGACCAGCTGGTGGCTATCTCCTTCGCCAACAAGGGTGGGTTCCGATTCTTACTTGGTGCTGTCTATGGGCACAATGACAGGAGGCTGCAGGAGGCCTTGTGGCAGGACATCATTAGGCTGAGTACATTGGCGGTGCATCGTCATCTCCCCCTGCTTATTATGGGAGACTTCAATGCCACGCTATACAGGGGGGAGAAGCTGGGGGGGCGGCCGGTGCCGGACCAGATTCTATCAGATTTTCAGTCCTGTCTTCTCCAGTCCGGGCTCAGGGATCTGGAGAGGGTGGGGCACATATGGACGTGGCACAACAAGGCGGTGGTTAGCAGGGTGGCATGCCAGCTTGATCGTGCTTTGGGGAACAGTGAGTGGTTCTGCCTATTCCCCTCTGCTGTGGCTGAGGGGCTTCCTGCGGGGACCAGTGACCATTCGTCGATCCTGGTGCGCTTCGTGGAGAGACCCAGATGGAGAGTCCGTCCGTTCCGGTATGACAACAGTTGGTTCCTATCGTCTGGCTATGAGGAGACTGTGGCGGGGGGTCTTTGTCAGGATGTGGTCGGCACTGCTCAGTTCTGTATGGTTCACAGGCTGAAGAAGACCAAACGCGCCATCAGAGACTGGGCGAGGGCTCTCCCCCGGACCTCCTTACAGGAGAAGGAGGCGGAGTTGAGAGACCTGCAGTCTGACCTTCACGGAGACATGATGAGTGGAGAGATGGCGGCTAGAGAGAAGAAGATGGCTGCAGAGGTCAACACCTTGCGACTCCAGCAGGAGATTAGTGCGGCCCAACGGGCCAAATGCTCCTGGCTCAAGGATGGGGACCGTTGCACCAAATTCTTCTATGATGTCATTCGGGCTCGCCAGCACCGGAACTGCATCCAGAGACTTCTTGGCAGTGATGGGCGGCTTGTGACCGACCATGTTGCTATCCAGGAGGAGGCTGTCCGGTTCTACTCTGAGCTTTATCATCAGACGGACTATCCCACGGTTTTCCCGCAACTGACTACGAAGACGTTGATTACTGAGTATGGCAACAGTCTTCTTATGTCTCCTATCCGGATGGCGGAGGTGGAGGCGATTGTGA
This sequence comes from Iris pallida, assembly GCA_029216955.1. NCBI lineage: Eukaryota > Viridiplantae > Streptophyta > Magnoliopsida > Asparagales > Iridaceae > Iris > Iris pallida. Next base: position 19,839,622 of record JANAVB010040218.1, on the reverse strand, counting down.
TGCAGGCTGATGCTTCCAAGTCCCCTGGGCCGGACGGTTTCTCCAGCGGCTTCTACAAGCGTCATTGGGGTGCCCTCAAGGCCCAGGTTCTAGAGGCTGTTCAGGAGTTCTTTGAGACGGGCAAGCTCCTGAAGGAGCTGAACCACACCTTCCTGGCGCTGGTGCCCAAGAAGGAGGGGGCGACTTCTCTTGCTGACTTCCGACCGATTGCTTGCTGTAATTATTTGTATAAAATAATTACTCACCTTATGTGCAGGAGGATAGAGGACGCTATGCAGGGCCTGGTTTCTTGGAATCAGGCGGCATTCATCAAGGGGCGGTCTATTGCTGAGCATAGCCTGCTGGCTCATGAGATGATTCGGGAGTTCCACAAGCCAGGAGGGATGAAAGCGTGTGTGAAGCTCGACCTGAGGAAAGCCTACGACACCGTCAACAGGGACTTCCTCTGTCATTTGATGGGTGCGATGGGCTTCTCCGAGACATGGGTGGACAGAGTCAGAGAGTGCATCACCTCCCCTACATTCTCGGTTCTCATTCAGGGTATACCATACGGGTTCTTCGGCAGCAGCAGGGGGCTTCGGCAGGGGGACCCGCTTTCCCCCTACATATTCACCCTTGTGATGGAGTATTTTACCTGTTTGATGGACATCGCGGTGCATCGGGAGAGGATTGTACCGATATACAGCAGGGTCTCACCGGTGGTCTCACATCTCATATATGCGGATGATCTATTGGTATTGATGAGGCCTTCCATGCGTGGGATGAGGGAGCTTGCGGTGGTGATGGAGGAGTTCGGACAGTTATCGGGTCTTCGGTTGAACAGGGACAAGAGCAAAGTTTACTTCAACAACTCTTGCACTTTGAAGGAGGAACGGGCCCTGGAGCTTGGGGTGGAAAAGGGTGACCTCCCGGTGAAATATCTGGGGGTGCCCCTATCTGTCAACTACGCGAAGGACCGAGAATGTCAGAGTCTGGTGGACTTTGCGCAGAGGAGGGTAGAGGGCTGGTAGGCGGCTGGCCTATCTTTTGGAGGGCGTATTGAGCTGGTACGATCGGTTATATCTGCTATTGCTTTGTTTTGGCTCCAATCTATTATGGTACCTTTGGCTACTATCAGAAAGATTGAGGGCATATGTGCCAAGTTCATATGGCATGGGGGGATTCATGCCATCTCTTGGGAGCAGCTCTGTCGTCCTAGGAAGGAGGGAGGTGTGGGTCTGCGTTCGCTTGTATCTGTCAGGGAGGCGGCGGGGATCAAGCTGGCGTGGAGGTTCCTTCAGGGTGGTTCTCTTTGGTCGGCTTGGATGTCTAGTCGGTATCTCCGGGGTAGGAACTTCTGGGTATGTGAAATTGACAATAACTTCTCTGTGTCTTTCAAGCATATCCTGAGGAACCGACCTGTACTTCGGAAGGCTATTCGGAGGAAGATGAGGGAGGGAGGAGAGACGGACCTATGGCTTGATCCGTGGATTGCAGGTCAGTCTCTTCTGAAGATTCTGGGTCCCCAGACGGACGGTGTGGCGTACAGAGGTCTGACTTGTAGGCACATCATCAGGGGTGGGGTCTGGAGGCCAGAGGAGTATCGTTTTACTGCTCAGTTAGGAAGGGAGATCAGGCAGGTACAGATCACTCCTGCTGTACTGTCTGACGTCTGGGTTTGGGCCCCTCCCGGCTACACGGAGGGTGCTGGGGAGTTCAGATTTAGCAGCTGCTACGATCTTGTTCGTCCCCACTTCGATGAGATCGAGGAGTACGACTTTATCTGGGGGAAGGGCCTTGCCAGGAAGATGCAACTGTCTGCATATAAACTGGTGCTGGGCCGGTTGCTTACTAGGGACAGACTGCTTCGGTTCGGGGTCCAAGTCCCTGACCCTAAGTGTGTTTTGTGTGAGACAGAATGAATTCATTGGGCATCTGTTCTTTCAGTGCCATGTGGCGTGGAGCATCTGGGCAGAGCAGAGCCGGAGATACTTGGGAGGGGTTGGAAGGGAGCGTGACTTCAGAGAAATCCTTAAGTGGATTGGAGATTGCAGGGGCCAGGAGCAGAGCTGGGCCAGACGTGCAAGATTGAGGCTTGCTGCATCAGTTTGGCATGTCTGGAGGGAGAGGAACCGGCGCATTTATGAGGGACTGTCCATCCCACCGGTGGGCATCCTTCATAACATTGAGTCGGATGTACTAGTAATGTCCCCCTGAGTTGGGACTGTATCTCTATGCTGTAACCTTATTGCGATGATAGTGGAATAAAATTTATCCTTTTTCCAATATATATATATATATATATATATATATATAAAGTTATAAAAAAAAATATATATATATATATAAAGTTATAAATATTGATAAACTTGTGTTACCTCTCTACTCTAGTCTTTGTCTCTCTATATATATAGTTCACAATTCACATTGACTCATTTATTTTGTATCCATCAAATGTACACACAAATGTAGTCTACAAAAAACAGTAACAAAAAAACTATTAACAAAAAATCAGTAACAAAAATATTAACAAAAAAAATTAAACAAAAATCAGTATATATATACAATAAGTGTCAGGATCATATAGAGAGAGATCGAGAGAGAGGTAATGAAATCACTAACACAAAAAACCATTTACAAAAAAAACAGTAATGAAATCACTAACACAGCAGTAACAAAAACCATTAACAAAAACCACTAACACAGAAGTAATATTATTGAGGCGCGCCTTAACAGAAAACAGCGCCTAGGGAAAAGGCGCGCCTTTGGCGCGCCTCGATGATTGCGCCTCGCCTCGAGGCTACAGAGGCTCAACACCTGCGCCTAGGGCCTAGGCGCGCCTTTAATAACACTGATTTATGGGTATCCAGCTCCTAAAGTTCTTCAATTTACTGCCAATTAGATTCTACGCATATTCCTCAGCAACAGATCACGTAAGTTCTAAAGGTTCGCACTATCGGTATTGGACCCTTCCTATGAGTATCGGGATCGGCGTTATCAGAAGTATCGACGGTTTCGGATCAGAGTATCGGATTTTTTTGGTATCATAAAATAAATTATTAAAAATTTGAAGAAAAATATTTTATATATTTAGAAATAATTTGAAGTTTTTTGTGTGCTGTTTCTTAGTAGTTTTGAAATTGAAAGAAATAATAGTCATCCCTTGCTAATTGGTTTGCCAGTAATAAATAAGTTTTTTCCCCTTCCATTTACATGCTTTTACAATCTTACAATTCTTTTGCACCCTTGTTCTGGTCTTCTTCGTTCAATTTTTTTTGCCGAATTGGCCGGCAAAGACATACCCAACATCGGTATCGGTCAGTATCAATATCGGATTGAACATGCCAAAGTGTATTGGTATCGGTCGTATTGTATCGGTATCAGCCGATACTGTAAATTATGGTTTTAAGGTGATAGGAACGAATTTTCAATCTAAGAATCACAGGGTAGGAAGGACAAAGTTGTGCCATAATTTCTATAAGCATTGCAAAATTAGTTTCTAATGTGCTACCTTTAAGTTATCTACGTTTAATTCAATGAGACTCTAGCCTTCAATTGCGATGAAGTGTGTTTTCTAGGGAGGCCTAATACACACCTTGCGACATTGGTGGACCTAAAAATAACGAAAATATACTAAAAATTTTTCGGGGGAGCAAAAATACACAATTAAAATTTAGGAGGAGCATCATATAAAATTTATATAAATAATATAAAGTAATGTGGCTAGCAAATTTTGAACCCATGGCCTCTTAAGTAAACTTACATTACCTAACCAAATGAGCTAAGCAACCATCTAGAATACATAGAAACAAAGTTGAATATATAACTAAAATAGTACATATAGGCCTATATATAGGAAAACCAAAAATTCAGGGGGAGCGGCTGCTCTCTCTCATCCTAGGTTGGATTTGCCCCTGCCTATAGAGGTAGTTTACAACCGTATTATGTATTTATGAAAACAATGTTGTAATAATATTATTTATGTGATCGAGGCGAGTTAAAACCACCTCTAAGGGGACGTAGGGCGTTTGGCACACGAAATTTATTTTAATTGCCGGGTAAATTAAGGGTGGGCAAATGATTCCTATGTTTGGTTCACCTTATAGAAATTTATTTCCAGAAATATAGAATGTCCAGGTAAATTGTTTGTCCATAAAACATAGGAAAGCTATTCCTTAGCCATAGTGGCTATCTTTTACTTGGGAATAAAATTAACAAAAACTTGTAAAAAAATTACAACAATTGCCACTAACACTTTTTTTTTTACCCAATTATGATTCTCTCTCTCCACTTTCTTCTTCCTTTCCTCTCTCTCTCTTTCTCTCCCCCTCTCGTCTACTCCGGCTCCTGGGACCGCGATCTTGTCTATTCCAGCTACGAGGACAAGACCCTCAAGGCCTGGAGTGTGCCCGACTCCATGTGCCTCGAGTCCGTCAAGGCCCACGACGACGACATCAACTCCCTCGCCATTAGCAAGGACATGGTATACTCCGCGTCCGCTGACGGGACAATCGAGGCGGGGGACAAGAACGTTGCCGCATAGAACGTGGTGGTGGTGTGCGAGGACGACAGGGGTAGGCTGGTCTAGAGGGAGGATCGGACGGACGGGTGATGCAGTAGGAGGTAGACTGGAGGAGCGAGATGTGCGTCTCGTGTGCGACGTTAGGGCACACGATATGGCCGTGATGTGCCTGTGCATCAAGAGGGGATTCATAGCTTTTGATGGCCATGCATTAAAAAAGACTAAAAATTGAAGAAAAGCAAGTAAAGTTCCAAAGTTTGGCTGTGGAGAGCAATAGAGAGGGGAAAGGGAGGGTTTCTAATGGAAAGAGAGGGGAAGATTGGGGATTTTTTGGGGTTTATCTATAAGCACTTTTCTTGATTGGCCAACTCCTGAGATTATAAAAGATGAAATTTCATTAGGTAAAACTTCATTATGCACAATGTATATAATTTTAACAAAATAAAATGTATATAATATAATTGAAAGATTTTTTTTAAGTATAAACATAATAAAAAAAATATTAGCTGTGTTGGAACATTAGGAGTAACATTAGGCCTACACGAGAGTGGTTTAATGGTCTTTCAATCATCCTTTTGATGTCATTATGATTCCATGCTCTAAAAAGAATAGGTTGAAGACAAAATGCTAATAAAAATAATAGTTCACATTCTCTTTAACATTTCCAAGAGCCGTCACAACTCACAAGGCCTTGGTGCGTGGATCTTGAGTGCTAATGCCACTCGGTTTATGAAATTTTCAATAAGGTGAAACAACTTAGAAAACCACTCTTGTGGCTATTGAAAGAAAAGCATAGAAATCTAACCTTGTCTGGAATTACTTTTGGTTACCAGTCTCAGGTTTTGTCCCTCTTTAATGCCTAACCAGTAAAATTTGAAGAAAATTAACCAATTATTAGATGAAACAATGAAGAGTATATCAAAGATATGAAGTTTAATAGGAAAAAGACATTTAACTACTAGAACAAGTAAGATTATGTAGAAGAGGTACAAAATGAAAATTAAAAGGTTACCGGTCTCAGGTTTTGTCCCTCTTTAATGCCTAACCAGTAAAATTTGAAGAAAATTAACCAATTATTAGATGAAACAATGAAGAGTATATCAAAGATATGAACTTTAATAAGAAAAAGACATTTAACTACTAGAACAGTAAGATTATGTAGAAGTACAAAATGAAAAAGAATGAGGAGGGATCGGGATCCCCGCACTTGAGCATCCCCACAGGTTCCCGTAATAACAACTGTTGGATTATCTTTATTGATTGTTCAGATTAGATCCTTAAATTATCCAATTTTTTGCGAGATTTTGATCTAATCTGAACGGTCCATAAAGACAATCCAACAACTGCACGTGGGGATGCTTAAGTGCGGGGATCCCGATCCCTCCTCAGTAACTAAATGGAAAGTTTCTAAGCAAACAATAAGTAAATGTTCTCAAAGACCTTTACCAACAAGAAAGAGCTTGTTAATTTCTGATCAAAATATATGAGAACGTGCAAAATTTTGGATCAAAATATAAGTTAAATCCAATGGAAAATGGTTACTTATAGAGGATTAGAGAAGAGAATCCTTAATAGCATAAATCTTGACCTGCCTAAATTTGTAAACAAATATGGGCTATGATTCAGCAAGGAGAAAGTGCAAAACAAAAATAAAGAAAAATAAAGTATACAACTTAACAAGGAAAAACATACAAATGAGGGCAATGATTTCATATAGGATAAAACAAATTGCATTAAGGAACCAAAAAAATACCCACACACCTGCAATTTAATTGTTCACTATCTCGCTGTGTTGGATAACCTGCTATAAAAAAAGGTAAGGATCTTTCTTGTATGGTAGTTGAAGAGGGGACCCCAAACGAAGTGGTGGTTGAAGTGTTGAATTGTGTAGAGAGAAAAACCAATTGTGTTCCAAAATAATTTGGACAAGTGGACCCAAAAGTTGAAAAACTAATTAATTGCCTCTAATGTGTACAAAACAGAGGCGATTGTCACAATGGCCTTAACATTGTTCATGGTTGCTAAGATGGAGGCCTTTCTAAAAACTGCCTTAATAGAACCACCACTGTGTGTTTTCTTTTTTAGCGTGTAGTAGAAGAACACCTCTCTTTTAGTTGATCTTTTGTCTCAGAAGAACGATAGTATATGAGACGACAGATTAAGCCACTTAATTTTTTTGAAGGAATTCATGCTAATTGAGTTCCTTGCTTTCTTAAGAGAGATGACTAAATAATTCCAAATTGGGCCTGTTGCTTTTAGTTTGTATTAAGAAGTAAATTGACTGGGCTGTCCATTGAGGGTAAACTGTGTTCCCTTGGAATGGATACATCAGACAATACTGTAGGATGGGTAGATTCATCTTTCATCTTATTGTAAACAGGTGGAGGGAATTCCTGAACGGTTCCCATTTGATATTCAAGATGAAAAGGGAATGAACATAATTACTCTTAAGAGGACTTATCAAGACGAGTACATTGAAGTCATAGTGTCTATGCCCAGTCTCGTCACAGGTGATGAGCCCGAGGATACAAAAGAAGCTAACCATCAGGATGATGAGGATGGCGGTGATGAAGACGATGCTGAGAAGCCGACACAATCAAGTATTCCGATAACAGTAAACATCAGCAAAGGAGATGGCCCAAGCTTAGAGTTTAGCTGCACTGCTTACCCTGACGAAGTGGTGATTGATGCCATGTCTGTTAGAGAGATAAAAGGTTCAGATGAGGAAATGATAGCATACGAAGGACCTGATTTCAAGTAAGCTAATTTGTGATTCCACCCTGTTTTTGTGTTGGTTTAATTGACGTTTAATACCGAAGTATTGAAATTTTTCGACACATTTGTTTCAGTGACCTAGATGAGAACCTTCAGAAAGCTTTTCACAAGTATCTGGAATTAAGGGGAATATCAGCCATGACGACCAACTTTCTGCACGAGTATATGATAAACAAAGATAGCCGTGAATACCTGTTTTGGTTGAAGAATCTGAAGCAGTTCTTTGAGAAGTGATGAAGGCCCAAGCATCTTCTCTTAGTTGTTTACTATCCCCAGATTTCTTTTGTTGGATTACAATTTAGTTAATGAGATCAGACCCAGACCTGATTTATAAAGGCAAATGTCTTCTGACCCACTTCTCTATGATGAAATTGCCTTTCTTTAATTTCTTTCAACTTTCACTGTGACTACTTGTTTCTGCAGTGTAAAGTTTTCTGGTTTGTTTACAGATAATGCAGAATGGAATGCTATGGTATATACCTATATCTGATCATATTTTGCTGACCACATGATGTGGGGCATTCTGTATTGATCGTGTATGTGACGATTGCATTAATGTTATTAACATATATGTTGCAACATTTTAAACATTTTACTAACAACATGATGTGGGAATTAGCTCGCACTCTTTGGCGCTGCAAATGAATGCACATATGAACATTCAAAAGAAAGTTCTCTTTGATGATTGTCCTTCAATTAGGCAAGGTTGTCCATGTGGTTTATAGATCCTTGATTGAAGTGGATGAGATGGAAGTCCGGCTGGTACCAAAAAAGCTGTGTGATATAAGACCCATGGTTGTCGTTGGTAATATGAAAAATGCCGTTATTATGAAAATCACTAGTATTATAGGCATTTGGGTGAAGTACAAACAAACCCTCCTGAGGTTTGCCTCGTTTGCAAAATAAGACGCTTTAGAAAACTAAAGCAATTGATCCCTTCTTAGATTTTTCGCGTGAGCAAAAAAATCCCTAACGTCTATTAGCCGTTAGAAATGACCGTTGTTGACTTAAAAAAAAAACTCTCCCTTCCTTACCAGTGGTGGGCAGCCCCTTCCTCCCTCCGCCGACCGGCCCTCTGAACCCTCCCCCCCCCCCCCCCCCCCCCTCCTCCCTCCCTTGGCCGGCCCCCTCGATCCTCCTCCCCTCCTCCCTCCGCTGGCCAGCCCCCCCACCCCCCCCCCCCCCCCCCCCCACCCCCTCCTCCTTCCTCTGCTGGTTGACCCCTTCCGCTGTTTGGACACGCTCGACCCGCCCCCCTCCTCCCTTTTTCCTCCGTTGGCCGGCCACCCTCCCCTCTCCTCTAGTCGGCCCCGCTCAACCCGCCCCCACCACTGGAAGGGGGGGGGGAGTTGGGGAAGGGGTAAAATCGTCTTTTTATACGTATTTTAACGGCTGTTAACGGCAGGGGTGCAAATTGAACAAAATAAAAATGTGAGGGGTTTTTAAACTAGGGGTCTTTAAATACAAAAATGCAAATCTAAGAAGGATTTGTTTGCACTTTACCCTAGGCATTTTCCTCCGATTGGATGTTCCTATGTACTTCGACAAAGATTGGCATTTGCCAGAGTTTTTGTTGAAGTGGATGCTGATGTAGATTTTCCTCGAAGTCTGCAATTTCACCTATCTTTGGGGTTGATCTGTCACCTGGAAGTCGAATATGGGTGGTTACCTACAGGGCCGGCCCTGGGGTAAGCCGGACAAGCCTTGGGGCTTGGGCAACCCCCCTCTGCTAGGACAATCCCTCTCTGCTAGGGCAACCCCTTAGCCTCAGCATAACCCCACCAAAGGGTTAAAGGGCAACCAAAATTAGCTCCAGGATAGGGCAACCTAAACCTCCGGGCCGGACTTACCTATTAGGTGTCCCTCGTGCTATTGCTTTGGTCATGATAAAGAATCGTGTTCGATGGTGCATGTAGAGGGTATAGAGGAGGGACATAGTAACATGGTGACTGAATTGGGTGATGATCAAGCTCTTCCAGTTTTGGTTGCTGGCTCGCTAGATGAGACACCCGTTTGTGATCCTTCGTCCGAGGTGATTCACGAGGACACTTATACTACCTGTGTGAAGGATCACGGACTGGGTCCCAAGGGTGTTGGGCCTGCAGGGTAGGAGGTCAGTGTAGTGGCAGTACCATCAGTTCAAAGTGATGCGCCTCTTATGTCTCAGGTTGGCAATTCCCTAGGTTGCTACAATATGCCAAAGAGTATCAGGAACATGGAGCTCCATTCAAAGATTCTGAAGGAATCCTATGTCAAAGAGTCACACTAAGAGGATATTACGCCTCTTCAAAGCATATCCAACATACTTAAGGGGCAACTGGTCATGATCAAGCCCATATGGGAAGCGAAGAGGAGGCTAAAGAATGAGCAAAGGGAAAAAGAAAATCTGAAAAAAGATGTTGGCGACTCGTCCCCCTAGTTCTAGAATAACTAAGGGTTACAATACTAGACGAGCTAGTTAGAGTTATTGGCATATATTTTGTATGAGTTACACTATGAGGCTTGTGTGTAATGTCTTCAAGGGCGGAGCCAGAATTTTTGTTTACCCCGGACTGAATTGAAAATGTCCTAAAAAAAGATTTAAACACAAAAATTATTTCAAAGAATGTCATCATAATCCAAATGTGTGACTCAAATATCATTTTCCTACAAAAAATTGTTATCAAATGACATACGATGAATATGCTCTCTTTGCTTCTGCCTTCCAAAATATCCTCCAACTTCTATCCAACGAAGAACATTATTTACTCAGAAGTCCTCTATGAAAATATCTTCAACCATTATTGATTCATGTATATAATATCAGTTTAGTTCCCAATTTTTGTGCTCAAGGGTCACGCCCCGACCCGGAAAATCGCTCGTCCTCACTAGATTTCACCCGAATCATCGTCCTTGTAGCGTCCCGCTTTCGATAGGTGACGGACTTCATAATATGCTTGTGCCGAGTCAGATCGGCCGGGAACTTAGATGGCCATCTGACTCGATCGCTGAGCTTGGTAAACGATAACACCTTGCGGCATCGATCAAATCGATTTGGACGGACGTTACGAGAATCGATCCAACTAATGGAACGACTTCTGTTGGAATAAGTCCTAGATGCAGCGGGCTGCGTCTCGACGAGTGAGCTCTATATAAGAGTCCCTTCGACGGGACCAGACCGCTGTATGATTTTCTTGGAGCTCTTGCCGCTGGATTTTGATGAAGTGCTTTCGCGTCGTTTTTTTGGATGCAATCTACAAATTTCGAAGCAAGGGAAAAAGAAGGAATTCTAACAAAGTGTTGGTGCCATTGCAGGAGCTCGCGTAACTAAAGCTTGAACGTTGCGAAGCGCTTCGACGGTCGGCACGATCATAGAACTTGGTGGGTGATTCGGCCCCTTCTTTTCTACTCTGTCCCGTAAACGAAATTTCCTTTGCCTCGAATTCATTCAAATCGACGATGCCAAGTTAAATGCATGCCAATCCACTAAGGTCAAGAACTCGGGAAAAACGTATCGATTTAGAGTAATTTACTCTGAAAAATACAAGTTTCTCACATAAACGAGAAAGTTTAAGGTTCTAGTAAAAAGATAGACTATTTCACGTGCTACAAAATAATATGAAACGTCGATTGTGGGTTATGATGCCTCGGACAATTTGGTGCCCACGGGATGCTAAATCGGGAGTACGGCTTGGGGAAAATGAATCGTTGCATGAGTTGGGAGAAATGATAATGTCGTTCAATACTATTCGCGCTATACAAAACTGTTGCATATATTAAACTGTTCACGCATTGGCATGGTCATGGACAACTTGTGCACAAGTTGATTTTTCTCGAATCGGTATCCGGGGCATCGGAATCGAATCGACCTAGGGGGAATGAATAATCGTGCTTCGGCACTGATGCATTGCGGGACTGTCAGTCAGGCTTGCAACCTAGATTGAACGGGCCGAAATGTCGTTGAGATAATCCCACGTGGTGTGTAACACCAATGACCGCGCATATAAGATAGTAGCATGCTCACCTATTGTCTTATGCAGGTAGTAAGTATTATATCTGTTTTTATGCATGGACGAGTACGACCGTAGTAAGAAATGGAATAAATTGCCATGTTCTTCTGTATGCTTTATTACTCAAAGATGGCTATCGATATGAACTGAATTCATTTAGTTTTAAATAGAAAGACAACTCTAAAGTATGCCTACCCTAACAATCAGAGTCGGTTTAGACGAGTGGGTTCGTCTCGTCCACTTAGCAAGTGTGCTAATCCCCTCCCCCAATACCCCAGGTGCGGCGGGCGCTCTAAACTGAAGCTGAAGTACGGAGAGGCATTTTGAAGCTCTTCCTATGCTGAAGTATTTTGAAGCCAATTCAATCGACGGCTTATGTATAAAGGGGCGAATGTATGGAACGGCACGTGTTAGTTCAGGCAGCTTGTCGAGTATGTTTCTTTTTTGTTTTCAATCAATGTAGCCGCAACGACATCCAATGTAATTACGACTTGCACTTCGTTGCAAGCTATGAATGAAAAACATATTTCTATCCTCCTATACTGTGTCTCAATTTGATGTGATTTGTGAAGTTTCAACTTGGCGTTTCAATATAAAAATCAACGTAACGTTCTTGCCTTGTACGAGTGCAATTCCATGTTTGCCATGAAATATAAAAGAACAGAACAATTATCGGAGGACCGGACTTTTACTTTACGTTACAAACTCGCTTGTACAAAAAAAACCTAGGGACGAAAACCTAGGTACAGCAGTCTAAGTACAATTGTTTATTTTAGATTCCGGGGGGTGACGATAGAGGCTCGGGAAGGCAACGGCAGCCCTGCCTTACTCCTTGGACGATCGGTATGCAGCCTTGGCTCCTGTGAAGAGATGGTTGGCGTTGATGAAGAAATGCTCTTCTTTCTCTCCCTCTATTACTCTTCTGGCTTCTCTCTCTCTCTCTGTGTATTTTTTCTCTGATTATTGGGGGAATCTCTCTGTATATGCGTATATCTCTCTATGTAAAAATCCTTTTGCAAGGGAATGGCACCCTGCTATTTATAATAGTGGGGGGCATCATTAGGGTTTGCAATGATTGTCCATTCTCAAAGTGACGGCGGCCTGATAAGTGATTAATCTGGGCCATTAATCTTAAGCGTGAAGGATCTGGGCCATTAATGAGGATTATGCCAAATCATGTCAGTCATTAATGTTGATTGCAATAAATCCCCATCATGATGATTTGCTGATATCCGCAAATCTGAATGAATCAATTTAATTCATTCTCTTGCTACGTGTCCCAAATCATTGGGATCTGACCCAAAATTTGATTATCTTTAGGACACGTGTTCTGTCATCATGGTTGAGCCGCATGAGGAGCGTTCATATTTGGGCCGCATGAAGGTCGTCATGACCGAGCCGCATGAAAGATTTCATGACCGAGCCGCATGAATAGTCTCTATACTCGAACCGCATGAAGGTCACCATGATCGAGGCGCATGAATATGTTCATGACCGAGCCGCATGGGGGTCTTCATGGCCGAGCTATATGAGAGTCTTCATGGCCGAGCCGCATGGGTTTCTTTTATGACCGAGCCGCATGGGGGACCTTCATGATCGAACCACATAGGTTTCTCTGCACAGGCCGCATGAACTCATCTAGACTGACCGCATAAACTTGCCTCGAAGCTGTGAAGATTTTCTCCAGTTCCCTAGGAAGATAGTACTTTTGTGTTAGTCATCATGATTACTTTATGTCAGGGTTGTCATCTGTCAGGTCTGTCAGCCGTCAGAGCATTAAATGCGTCCAGTACTTTGGGCACAGCTGTTTTGAAGGCCACGTGGCCTCTCTCTGTGGGCCGTATGGAGTTTACTCGAGTTGCCTATGTGTTTGAGCCGTATGTCCATGTTGGTGACTTTTGAGCCGCATGATACTCTTGAGCCGCATGAAGCTCGTCTGATTTTGAGCCGCATGAAGCTTCCTGGGTTCTGTGCCGTATGAAGAATGTCTCATGACCGAGCCGCATAAAGGACGTCTCATGACCGAGCCGCATGAGGAATGTCTCATGACCGAGCCGCATAAAGGACGTCTCATGACCGAGCTGCATGAGGAATGTCTCATGACCGAGCCGCATGAAGGACGTCTCATGACTCGCATGAAGAATGTCTCGATCTGCCCGTGCACTCGCTTTGTGGGCCCGGGTATCCCGAACACACGAGTGCGTAGGTATCATGTTTGCTCCCTGATGTGGGGGCTAATAGAAACACTTGCCCTCGATCTTTGTTGGGAGACTCTTGAGAACCACTCTGTCCGTTTGCCGTCGGGGGCTGGACACAGGCGGCTCTGTACAACTTTCCATCAGAGGCCCGCTTAGCGGGACGCTCTTGATGGTCAGAGGTTGGGACAGCTGACTGAGCCCGATGAGCCCGCGCTGCCCTAGACTTCTTCTACTTAGCACCCGAAGGTGCGTAATAGGAAGAGTCCAAGTTTGGAAGGAGGGAAGAGAAGTTGGTGCCCTTTTCAAAGGAGGTAAGGGGGCTCTATTTATAGAATGGAGTGAGCCCTTTCTTCTTCTCCTTTCCGATATGGGACTAAAAGCAATATTTTTCATGCTTCTACAGGACCCCCTTCAAAGTTTCCAAATTGCAAATTTGGAACACTTTGAATAAGAAGCATGGAAAGTAGATTTGTTTAGGTGTGACAATCCAATCAGAGGTAGCATGGACGTGATAGGTTTAGGTACTTCCGCTGGGGATTTTATGTGGACTTATCATCCTTGGTGTACCTTAGTTTTAGGTACGGATAATAAGTTGAGAGAGGAAACCATCATATTTACTCAGAGGTGGTATGGACGTGGTAAATATAAGGTTGATGGTAGAGCTTTCCTACTCAGAGGTGATATGGACATGGTAGGAGTGAACTCGAATGAGGATACATAGAACAACTCAGAGGTGCTATCAACGTGGAAGTTCTATGCATTGGGTGAAAGAATGCTATGGAACAGCTGGGCTCCGAAAGCATGTGATGATGAGGAAAGATGTGGATGTACTAAGGGACCTAGTACGGCATTTGTGGTCAGCAGAGGACATTTGTGGGCCTATTATCCTTGACATACCTTGGTTTTAGGTACGGATAATAATTTTGATAGGGATACCTAGGACAACTCCGCGGTAAGGCGGATATGGAGGTTCTTGGTATCGGACGAAAGAATGCCATGGAGCAGTGAACAGTTTTCTGTTTTCTTTCACTGTTTTTCTTTTGCTTTTGTCAAGGGATGTGATCCCAGATGATGTAGTACTTTGAATTTTGAATAAATGAGCATGTTTCAACTCATCTTCTCTTTCTTGTACTTGTGGTATTTGTGGAATTGGACCTGCTGGGAGATTATTTGTGGACCTGTTACCCTGGGCGTACCTTGGTTTTAGGTACGAGTAACAAGTTTCGGAGAGGAATACCTAGAACAACTTCGCGATAAGACAGCTATAGAAGTTTTTGGTATTCGAGAGAATGCCAGGGAGCAACTGGGCTCCTAGGCATGATAGGGAAGGGATGGGCGTGTACTGGAGACCCAGTACAGCATCTGTGGTCGACTGAGGACATTTGTGGTCATCAGAGGACATTTATGGTCAACAGAGGACATTTGTGGTCAACAGAGGACGTTTGTGGTCAACAGAGGACATTTGTGGTCAACAGAGGACGTTTGTGGTCAACAGAGGACATTTGTGGGCCTATTATCCTTGGCGTACCCTGGCTTAGGATACGGATAATAGGATGAAAAGGAACCAACATACTTACTCAGAGGTAATGAGGACATGGCAAGCATGAGGGTTTTTGCCGTAGAATCTTCCTATTCAGAGGTAATGAGGACATGGCAGGAGTGGACTCAACAGAGGACATTTGTGGTCAACAGAGGACATTTGTGGTCAACAGAGAATATTTATGGACCTATTATCCTTGTCGTACTCCGGTTGGAGGTACAGATAATAGGTTGAAAGAGAATCGACATACTTACTCAGAGGTAATGAGGACATGGCAAGTATGAAGGTTTCTTCTACGGAGCCTTCCCACTCAGAGGTAATGAGGACATGGCAGGAGTGGGCTCAATGAAGAGGGGGTACATAAAACGACTCAGAGGTAATGAGGACATGGAAGTTCTATGTTGGGGGTGATTTGTTTTTGGCAGAAGTGAAACGACTCAGAGGTAATGAGGACATGGCCGTTTTGGAAATTTGTGGATCGCTTACCCTTTTTTGTGCACTGGAAGTGCAGGTATCGGATCATGAGGGAGGATCTCTTCCAGGAAGAAAGTTCAGAGGTACGATCATACATGACTTACTATCTGAAAGAGTGACCAGGATGTGAGTTCAGAGGCACCAGCGGGCACATGACTCAATATTGTGAAAGTGTGAGTTCAGTGGCACCAGCGGGCACATGACTCGATAATCTGGGATGTTGTGGATGTGAGTTCAGCGGCACAAGAGGGTACATGACTCGAGAATCTGGAGAATGGTGAGTGTGAGTTCAGCGGTACCAGCGGGTACGTGACTCGGGAATCTGGAGAATGGTGAGTGTGAGTTCAGCGGTACCAGCGGGTACGTGACTCAGGAATCTGGAGAATGGTGAGTGTGAGTTCAGCGGTACCAGCGGGTACGTGACTCAATAATCTGGAATGTGGTGGATGTGAGTTCAGCGGCACCAGCGGGTACATAACTCAATGATCTGGAATGTTGGAATATGTGAGTTCAGCGGCACCAGCGGGTATATAACTCAATAATCTGGAATATGTCGTCGGGATGTGAGTTCAGCGGTACGAGAGAGTACATGACTCACCACTTTGGCATATTTGTAGTCAGGACGCGAGTTCAGCGGTACCAGCGGGTACGTAACTCATCACCTTGGCAGATTTGTAGGCGGGACGCGAGTTCAGCGGTACCAGCGGGTACGTAACTCACCGATCTTGGAAATTTATAGTCAGGATGCGAGTTCAGCGGTACCAGCGGGTACGTAACTCACCGATCTTGGAAATTTGTAGTCAGGATGTGAGTTCAGCGGTACCAGGGGGTACATGACTCACAGTCCGAGAGATTTGAAGTCGAAGTGTAAGTTCAGCGATACCTGTGGGTATATGACTCACAATCCGAGAGATACTTCTTGAGGAACTCGCCGTTGTTATTTTGGGCGTTTGATCTTGTCTTCTCCCTCTGAGATGTGCAATCCCAATTGGCGAGCCTTCTTCAATCGTTCTTCGGCGCTTGTGGCGCTGATGATGAACGTCTTCCAGTCCTTGAATTGACTTTCGCCCATCCAGAGACTGATTGTTGGGAGGAGTCTCTTTTGGCAAATTTCAATTAAGGAGGAATCCGGATTACCGGACGGCAGTTTCATGGCGGTTTGGCGGAACCGCTCAATATAGTTCCTTGTCAGCTCTTTCTCCCCTTGAACGACGTCCATAAGGGTGGACATTGTGATGTCCTGCCCTACTTCGTAGAATCTCTCCAAGAACATGCGCTTGAAGCCGGCGAAGGAGTGGATGCAGATTTCTGGCAGGTTACGGTACCAGTCGAAGGTGACCCCTTCCAACGCCCCGATGAATAATCGTGTAAGGATGGCATCGTCATGGGGTAGATGGTCGGTGGTGATCTCGAAGTAAGTGATGTACCGACTTGCCGAGGTCTTGCCATCATAAGGATTGATATTGAACGGTTTATATCTTGGTGGGAATGGAACACCCCTCCATGCAGCAGGGTACGGTTGCCGTATTCTGAGGTCTTGAGAGTTTTCTCGAGCGTGGAACATGGCTCGGAGCTCCTGGACCTCTCTTCTTGCCTCGCGTGCTTCGTCTACGGCTGTGGGGGCCGTTGTTTCCGGAGGATTGTTGCCCGGGTTTGGCGCCGCCGAATTCTAGTCCGCATTGAGCGCGGGACCCGCGCTTGTTTGGCCAGGCGTCCCTCCTTGCAGAGTTGGAAGGGCCGCTTTGATCTCGTCTACAGATTTGACCAAAGCAAGCAATATGGCTTCGAGACTGTCGATGCGCTGGCGATCACTGGAACCACCTTGGTTGCTGTCTGTCATGAATACCGTCTTCACATGAGGAGAGATAGACAGAGCGGTGGAGGAAGTGCCCTCTGAATCGTATCCCTGTAGCGAGAAATCATCGGGATATGTGGGTATATTTCCTTCTGATTCAGACTCGGAAGGAACAGTACCCCCAGCCTCCGAGTTCGCCTCGTCTTGGGAGTTGTGGATGTCGTCGGGGACGTCGAGGTTTGCTGTATCTGACGGGAGAGTTGTCTCCCCTGGCTCGTCTTCTTGGAACATCGGATTGCTGTGGAGGCTCGGAGGGGTGCTACCCCCAGCCCCATCAATCCCTTGCGTTATGGACGACGAGTCTCCCACTGTAGCAGATTTTGTCTTAGAGCGAGTACTTTGGAAAACTCCGGTGGTGGGCACCCGCTTAGACGACAATCTTTTAGTCGCAGTGGTTGAGATCTTCGTACTGGAAACATTCGTCTTCTTTCCCCTTCCATCAGCGGGGACTTTCCGAGCAGAGTTGCAGGAGACGACGGGTAGTGCCTCGTCTTCTGAAGATGGCTGTTGCAGTCTTTGAAAGACAGATTGCCGGTCTTCTTGCATCGTCGTGCTTTTGCAGCAGCAGTTGACGATGACTTGGCTGCAGTGACGTCCGTGGGAGGACTCTTTGCATCCCAATGCATCTTTTCTTTCCTTGCGTTTGTGGAGGATGGTCTTACGCAAGTCACTTGCTTTGCTGGCTTGGGAATTCTGGGCACGCGAGTGTGTAGGCCTCCCGCCTGCTCCCTGATTCGAAGGTAGCTCGTATACTTGCCTTCGCTCGTTACTGGGAGATGCTTGATGACTAACCCGCCCATTGGCCGCAGGGGGCATGGTATGAGCATCCTTATACAACTTTCCATTAGAGGCCCGTGTGACAATCAGCGGGACGCTCCGATAGTCAGAGGTTGGGGCAGCTGACTGGGCTTGGTGAGCCCGCGCTGCCCTAGACTTCTTCCTTTTAGCACTTACGGGTGCGTAATAGGAAGAGTCCAAGTTGGATACCACAGAGTCTGGCTTATCATCCAGAGAATCATCAGGGTCAGGACCGCATGAGAGACGGTCGAAGACTGATCGAGAGAAGCGTGGAACAGACGCTATGCGGCTAGGATTGGAAACCGTGCAGGCTGTCTGCATGCGGTTGTCTTTAGCTATCGGATGAGTTGTTCTTATGCGACTAGGAGTCACGACCGTGCAGGCTGGCCGCATACGGTTGGCAATTGTGGCCGCATGGGTTTTCTGCAAGCGATTGACTTTAGTAACCGCATAAGTTTCATCCATGCGGTTGGCAACTGTAGCCGCATAAGCTATGCGGCTGACAGATGTGGCCGCGTGAGTTTTCTTCCTGCGGCTGGCGGATGTAACCGCATAGGCTTTCTCCATGCGGCTAGAACCCTCATGCGGCTCGGATCGCATAGAGTTTCTCTTTGCCCCTGCAAGTCCAGCATCATAATGTTTTCTTCTGCCGGACTTGGGGATAGCAGAGTCGTCTATGATCTGAAGTGGGGCCACAGGAGAGTCTTCTCCGCCGTTTTGAGCGACAGAGGGTATCTCTGCAAGAGCTTCAGTAGGAACGAATGATCGGGGTCTCCACTCCTTGCGGGCCTTCTTTGTGCGGGCTCGCTTCTGGACCGGGCCAGCGCTCTTGTCGGAGAGCATTTCTTCGAACGCCTGTTGGTCGAACCGGGCGACCATCTTCTGTTGCGTGGAGCCAAGCTTGGCTGCATCCGATTGCGTCACCAACTCCTCAGCCGTGGAGAAGTTTATCCCCAGCAGATTCGCCATCGTGTTTGCCATGAAATATAAAAGAACAGAACAATTATCGGAGGACCGGACTTTTACTTCACGTTACAAACTCGCTTGTACAAAGAAAGCCTAGGGACGAAAATCTAGGTACAGCAGTCTAAGTACAATTGTTTATTTTAGATTCCGGGGGATGACGATAGAGGCTCGGGAAGGCGACGGCAGCCCTGCCTTACTCCTTGGACGATCGGTATGCAGCCTTGGCTCCTGTGAAGAGATGGTTGGCGTTGATGAAGAAATGCTCTTCTTGCTCTCCCTCTATTACTCTTCTGGCTTCTCTCTCTCTGTGTATTTTTTCTCTGATTATTGAGGGAATCTCTCTGTATATGCGTATATCTCTCTATGTAAAAATCCTTTTGCAAGGGAATGGCACCCTGCTATTTATAATAGTGGGGGGCATCATTAGGGTTTGCAATGATTGCCCATTCTCAAAGTGGCGGCGGCCTGATAAGTGATTAATCTGGGCCATTAATCTTGAGCGTGAAGGATCTGGGCCATTAATGAGGATTATGCCAAATCATGTCAGTCATTAATGTTGATTGCAATAAATCCCCATCATGATGATTTGCTGATATCCGTAAATCTGAATGAATCAATTTAATTCATTCTCTTGCTACGTGTCCCAAATCATTGGGATATGACCCAAAATTTGATTATCTTTAGGACACGTGTTCTGTCATCATGGTTGAGCCGCATGAGGAGCGTTCATATTTGGGCCGCATGAAGGTCGTCATGACCGAGCCGCATGAAAGGTTTCATGACCGAGCCGCATGAATAGTCTCTATACTCGAACCGCATGAAGGTCATCATGACCGAGCCGCATGAATATGTTCATGACCGAGCCGCATGGAGGTCTTCATGGCCGAGCTATATGAGAGTCTTCATGGCCGAGCCGCATGGGTTTCTTTTATGACCGAGCCGCATGGGGGACCTTCATGATCGAACCACATAGGTTTCTCTGCACAGGCCGCATGAACTCATCTAGACTGACCGCATAAACTTGCCTCGAAGCTGTGAAGATTTTCTCCAGTTCCCTAGGAAGATAGTGCTTTTGTGTCAGTCATCATGATTACTTTATGTCAGGGTTATCATCTGTCAGGTCTGTCAGCCGTCAGAGCATTAAATGCGTCCAGTACTTTGGGCACAGCTGTTTTGAAGGCCACGTGGCCTCTCTCTGTGGGCCGCATGGAGTTTACTCGAGTTGCCTATGTGTTTGAGCCGCATGTCCATGTTGGTGACTTTTGAGCCGCATGATACTCTTGAGCCGCATGAAGCTCGTCTGATTTTGAGCCGCATGAAGCTTCCTGGGTTCTGTGCCGCATGAAGAATGTCTCATGACCGAGCCGCATGAAGGACGTCTCATGACCGAGCCGCATGAGGAATGTCTCATGACCGAGCCGCATGAAGGACGTCTTATGACCGAGCCGCATGAGGAATGTCTCATGACCGAGCTGCATAAAGGACGTCTCATGACCGAGCCTCATGAGGAATGTCTCATGACCGAGCCGCATGAAGGACGTCTCATGACTCGCATGAAGAATGTCTCGATCTGCCCGTGCAGTCGCTTTGTGGGCCCGGGTATCCCGAACACACGAGTGCGTAGGTATCATGTTTGCTCCCTGATGTGGGGGCTAATAGAAACACTTGCCCTCGATCTTTGTTGGGAAACTCTTGAGAACCACTCTGTCCGTTTGCCGCCGGGGGCTGGACACAGGCGGCTCTGTACCACTTTCTATCAGAGGCCCGCTTAGCGGGACGCTCTTGATGGTCAGAGGTTGGGACAGCTGACTGAGCCCGATGAGCCCGCGCTGCCCTAGACTTCTTCTACTTAGCACCCGAAGGTGCGTAATAGGAAGAGTCCAAGTTTGGAAGGAGGGAAGAGAAGTTGGTGCCCTTTTCAAAGGAGGTAAGGGGGCTCTATTTATAGAATGGAGTGAGCCCTTTCTTCTTCTCCTTTCCGATGTGGGACTAAAAGCAATATTTTCCATGCTTCTACATTTCAGACTCGTACGACATCACGCCTTAGCGAGGACGATCGATTCGGCAAAATAACACCGGGGACGAACGGTTTGTCGACTCAGGGCGTGACAAATTGGTATCAGAGCACAGTTATGTTTCCTCGGATTTTCGAAAGATGTTTCATTGTTGGAATGTTCGTTGCGATGGCTCGATTGAATGCTTGTGGACATGCTGCATGAAATAAAAGTTCCATACAGGTAAGCCCGTAGATATTTTTGAAAAATACTAACGGGTTTACACTGTTTTGTAGGAATGACTAAGAGAAAAAAGAACAATCCCGGCACAACAGCCCAAACCGTGGATAGTACGTCGAGCACAAAGAGTACTGGCCCTAGTGAAACGACTATGGAGAAAATGCTACAGTTGATGGAACTATAGCAGCAACAGCTTCAAATGCAAATCAAGTCCCAATTTGATGCGCAGTAGAAGCAGATGGACGCCCTGACTCAGATAGTGAACAAGGTGGTGGGCAATACCAAGGCAACGGTCGTGGTACCCGAGGAGAGGCAAGATGTTCAAGAAGAAGATGAGGAAGAAGCTCAACCGCAAATGATAAATTCTTCTTCCTTGTTCAAAGCAAAGGAGTTTCGTAAGATGAATCCACCAAAATTCAACGGCCGAGCAGAGCCTGATGTGATAGTGGGGTGGCTCGCGGAGATTGAGGACTTGTTTAATCTGCTTAGCATTGAAGGGTCCCAGAGGGTAACTTGTGCGGCGTTACAGCTGCAACTGAGGGCTTACGACTGGTGGGCAGCTAAGAAGCATAAAATCTACGAAGCCGATACAGACACTACGATTTCCTGGAAAATGTTCAAGGAAGCTTTTCTCGAACAGTACGTTCCCCGCGCCGTCTGTCGTCAAAAAGAAGACGAGTTCATGATGTTGCAACAAGGAAATATGTCGGTCGACGATTATGACTCGAGCTTCTCGAAACTGGCGAAGTTTGCCGGTGCCTTCCTGTCCAACAAAGAAGCATGGTGTGAACGCTTCCAACAAGGCCTAAATGATGAACTGCGAAGGGACGTCATGAATCAAAGGTGCCGAACATACCGTGAATCCTACGATGCCGCTCTCGATAGTGAGCGTGTATTTGGCCGTATGTCGCATAAAGCCGTGCATGTCGTCCGTAACCACTTCAATAAGGGTCCTAACGATGCCGGGAGATCGGGAGTATCAAAACGTCCGAACAGATTTGATGACCGAGGCCATGGCGAACAATACTGCAGCAGGTACAATAGGCGTGGGCACCAAGCCACCGATTGTGTCACGAGATCTTGCTACAAGTGTTGCGAAATAGGCCATATACTTATATTTTGTCCGAAAAATGTTCCAAATCAACACAACCCACCAAGGAACGTTCCGAATCAGCATAAAGCGCCTATACTGCAAGGCACAAATGCGGTGCCCGTCAACCCACAGAATCAACGCCATGGAGCTCAAGGCCGAGTTTATGCATTAACTCGGGACGAGGTGTTCGCGTCCGATACTGTTGTAACAGGTATATTACTCTACAAAAATATACCTGCTCGAGTACTATTTGATTCGGGTGCGACGCATAGTTTTATATCTGCTGATTATGCGAAAGAAAATAAAATAACCATGCAATCGCTAGATATAGACATTAGCGTTAGCACTCCGTCGGGAGTCGATATGCCTGCGAACTTTATTTGTGGGGATGGCCACATTTGCATCGGGGGAAAAAATCTATCCTTGGATGTCGTCGTACTAGACATCAAAGAGTACGACATAATCCTGGGCATGGATTGGTTGGGCGCTTGTCATGCAACGATCGAGTGCGCGGAGAAGAGAGTGGTGTTTCGTCTTCCTGGCGAGACAGAGTTCTCATATTCGTGCGGTACGGTCTCGAAGACGGGAATGATGGTATCGACAATCTCGGCGAGGCGTATGTTGCGTTCCGGCTGTGCGGGTACTTGGCATCAATTCGAGACACACGAAAGGATAATACAAACACAATGCAGACTGATGTTGTGGCAGATTTTTCTGACGTTTTTTCTGACGAGATGCCCGGGATGCCGCCGGATCGAGAAATAGAATTCAGCATCGACACCTTTCCGAATACGCCGCCGATATCAAAGGCGCCTTACCGAATGGCTCCAGCAGAACTGAAGGTGTCATGACCCGTACCCTGTTTAGGGGCACGAGCACGTGGGTACGTCCAGCCTACGTCGCAGTATCGGTGGTAGAACGCTGTAAAGGTCATCTAGAATATATAGAATCTAAGACACAATAATATAACCTGTCATCTCCGTACGGAGGAATATAACCACAACTCAATCACATAATTCTAAGGAAGATAAACACGATGATAAAGAATAAGATAAAGATGAGATAAATAGTCTGAAACAACGCCGAGTCGCAATCACAAGTTCAGAGACCAAGACCTAAAACAATATCCCAAAATAAATACTACAAGTCTCAAAGTATCAAACTGGAATGTAATCAAGACAAAATCTAGGTGAACTAGGTCACTACTGGCGGTGCGTCCTCTACGAGCACCGGGTGCACAGGCTGGTCCTAGTCGTAGGCTCCATCTATGTCAAACCAGTAGTAGGTCGGACAATCTGCATCTAAATCCTCTGAAAAACAACGGGGGTTATCCTGTCAGGATATGAGCAAGTACAAACACCAACAGCAGTTCCATGTGAATTGATAAATACTATAAGAGACAAACATAATGAAATACAAGATGAAATGTCAAGACTGAAAGTAAAACAGTACAAGAGAACTGGATATCATGTCATGTGTGAGATATAAGATAAAACTGGAGTATAAACAATGGAAAGTGATCTGAGGTACGATGTAAACATAAAAATAAAGTGCCATGAGATATTAGAGCGTTATGTGATCGGCTTAGGTCAAGATCAGGCTGTTCCATTTGACTGGCTATGCACAGGTAGTATAATAGTATAGGGATCAGGCCGGCCAAAATGGAAAGCTATGCACAAGTAGTATAAGGTCAGGCTACACCCTACGTGTGGTGAGGGTGGAGCTATGCACAAGTAATAAACAAGTAGAGGTATGATCACATAACCTCTAATAACTCCCCATCCCCGAGTAGTATAATGAATCCAGACATGACAGGTCATGACATGGGATTCGAAGAGCAGGGGGCCAGCCCACTCCCAAATCGGTGTCTATACAAGTACATGAAACAATATCGAATAATGTACTCATATACTAGGTAAACCGGGAATGACATCTCATGACGAGATTCACGTATACTAGTCCGTGTATCCTCGTGTCGAGAATCAAGTATAACACTACAACTGAATCAGATATAGTAGATATCAAAGCAATGAAAACTATCAGAGAATGTACTTGCCTGTTTTCCTGAGCTGAGAAAATCGAAACTACAACCCATTCAATGAGCCAGGAACGGTCAACTCGCACACAGTCTCTTAATGCTGAAATGAACATTACCAACGTTCTCAGAATGATCAAATTAGCTAGAAACGCCTATCCATAAGTCCAATTCTGGATACAGGGGCAAAACAGTAATTTCGAGTCAAAATGGCATTCGCCGTTGGCCCCACTTTGCATCGAAAAATGTACCAGAACTTACGTTCTATAAAGTTATCAAACTATATGTCTACAGGTCCAGTTTGACGAGACGAACCCAACCGTATGTCCAAAGTTAGATTTTGTTGGGCCGTGCACAAATTTGCCCGTTGGATCGAGTCGCAGGCCCGCCAAAATAGCGTTCCGATCGACCGTTGCAGAATCGGACCAAACTTGGCATACAGGACCAAAAAAATAATATGGTCCTGTTGGCGCAAGTTTCGTCTCGATATGACGAGCGTGCACAAAGTAATTGACAAATATGCAAAAGGCTGATACGGTAAATTTTTGACGGATACGCATCAAATTCGTCGCGCACACGCGACCAATTTGAATTCCGTCAAAGCTCACACGTCCACGAATTTGATACACACCTTTCGATACTTTCGGTTCGCGACCACGTTGCCCAGATTGACGGGACGGATGGCGTATCGGGACAATTTCTAAAAATTCAATTTTGAAAATCAGTTTTTTCTCCAACTTCACAAACCAATAACTTTCTGTACAGTGCATAAAATTTAATTCTACAAAAAGGGTTTTAAATCCCTATAGGTTGTCTACAAGTCTCTTCAAACCTATTTTGAAAACTCACAACACGTTGGTCGCAAAACGGCCACAAAGTTGGGATTTCGGGAAAGTTTTTAACGTCCAATAAATCAAGTTTTTCTCGATTTTGGAACTCGTTTTTTGTCGCACACGATGCGAATCGGCACGAACTATTTAATAAAATTAAAGGTGTATATGTTAAGATCGTACCTGACCAAGTGGTTCGCAAAACGACGGAGCGAGGAAGGAGAAATCTATTTCCGAAGTTGGCTATTCGCTGACAGTTTTTGTGCGCGGGTGGGCTGCTCGTTGCGCGTTTCCCGACGATGAATAGCTGCGGGTTGGTCGACGACGATGTCGGGGTGTACGCTAGGTTGGGGGTGACGGCTAGGGTTTGGATTTTGTGAAAATAAAATCCTCTCTCTCTCTCTCTCTAACAAAATAAATATATAAAAGGGTGTGGGGGTTTTTGGTTCGGGTTAATAGAAAAGGGGGAGGGGGGGAGGGCTCGGATGGATATGCCTGCTGCTGCTGTGCTTTAATATTTCGTGTGTGTGTGTGTGTGTGTGTGTGTGTGTGTGTGGGGTTTGAATGGAAAAAATCAATTTTGACTAACTATCATATTTTGACTTTTTTAATGTATATATATATATAAAAAAAATAAAATATATATATATATATATATATATATATATATATATATATATATATATATATATATATATATATATATATATATATACACACACACACACACACACACACACACACACACACACACACACACACACACACACACATACATACATACATACATACATACATAAATACCTACATATATATTTACACATATACGTATATATTTATTTATATAAAATAAACCCATTAATACAAATATATATATATATATATATATATATATATATATATATATATATATATATATATATATATATATATATATATATATATATATATATATATATATATATATATATGAATTTATTTATATATGAATTTATTTATAAACAAAAACAAAATATTTTATTTTATATTTTTATTAAATATATTAAAGCTTTTATAAATAAAAACTCAATCAATAAGATACCTATTTAAATAATAATATAAAAACACTAACAATAATATTTAAATAATATTAAAAATAATGAATTAATGTAAATCACCATATTAGCCCTATTCTGGAAAGTGGGGGTGACAAATCTACCCTCCTAAAAAATTTTTGTCCTCGAAATTAGAGCAAACTAGCACAATAACAGTAGCAAGAACAAAGAAAAAAATACCTCAAGGTTCGAAGAGATAAGGGTAACGCTCCCGCATCTTGTCCTCCCTCTCCTAGGTAGACTCTCCTGGAGAGTGATGCCTCCATGTGACACGAACCAAAAAAATAACTTGGTTCCGGAGTACCTTCTCACGACGATCCAGAATCTCCACAGGCTGCTCTGGATAGCGGAGAGTAGACCCCACCTCTAACTCGGAGTGATCCAATACGTGACTAGGGTCTGCCACGTACCGCCTCAACTGCGACACATGAAACACGTTATGGACTCCCTCGAGCGTAGGCGGCAAGTCTAGTCGATAGGCCACTGCACCGACCCTTCCAAGAATAGTGAAAGGTCCGATGAAGCGCGGACTAAGCTTTCTGCCTC
The DNA here is from genome assembly GCA_029216955.1 of Iris pallida. Classification (NCBI taxonomy): domain Eukaryota; kingdom Viridiplantae; phylum Streptophyta; class Magnoliopsida; order Asparagales; family Iridaceae; genus Iris; species Iris pallida. Next base: position 19,812,694 of record JANAVB010040218.1, on the reverse strand, counting down.
GGCTAAAATGAATCATGCCCCGTGTCGGAGAAATCCTCAGGAACACCATATCGCCAACCTAGGCATAAGACAAGACTCAATACAAGACCCTAATGCAAACAATCACAAACAAGCACAAACAGAAAAACTGATACTAACCTCGAGCTCTAACGGTCTCCGGTGGCTATCGGCCCAATGCCGTTGTCTATCCTGAGCCACCCGAAGTCTATCCCTGATCAACTTAACCTTCTTTGCTGCATCCACCACCATCTCCGGGCCAAGCAAAACTCTCTCACTGACATCGTCCTATGACAAAGGAGTGCGACATCTCCGTCCGTATAGAGCCTCGAATGGCGACATCTCTATACTGGCCTGATAGCTGTTATTGTAAGCAAACTCTACCAGGTGAAGATGGTCCTCCCAAGATCCTCTAAAATCTAACACACAAGTGCGAAGCATATCCTCGAGTGTCTGGATGGTCCTCTCCGACTGCCCGTCTGTCTGGGGGTGATATGCGGTACTGAACTTGAGCTGGGTGCCCAAGCTAGTATGCAAACTCCTCCAGAAGTGGGAAGTAAAACGACTATCCCGATCCGAGACTATGCTCACCGGAACTTCGTGCAATCTGACTATCTGCCGCACATATATCTCTACCAGCTTCTCCGTAGATAGTTCGACCTTGAAAGGCAAAAAGTGGGCCGATTTGGTCAATCTATCAACGATGACCCAAATCGCGTCTTTCCTTCCTGAAGATCGTGGAAGTCCAGATACAAAGTCCATAGTGATGTGCTCCCACTTCCACTTTGGAATGGGTAGTGGCTGAAGCAGACCACATGGCCTTTGTCTTCCGGCTTTCACCTGCTGGCACACTAAGCATCAAGATACAAACTGAGCTACCTCTCGCTTCATGCCATACCACCATATGTGCTCTCTCAGGTCTCTGTACATCTTGTTGGCTCCAGGATGCATAGAGTACTGGAAACGATGCACTTCCTACAGAATCTTCTCCCGAAGCTCTCCACTCGGAATGCACAATCTAGAACCGTGCCTCAGCGACCCATCTTCGGCTATAGAGAAATCGTCTAGCAATCCGGCCTGCACCTGCTCCCTGATGCTTCTTAAGGCCACGTCATCAAACTGTGCTGATCTGACTCTTTCCATCAACGCAGACTGAATCTGTAAACCCCACATCTGAACCTCCATGCCCGAAACGATCACCTCGATACCCAAACTATCCAGATCGGCCAATAGATGACGATCTGTCGTCAAATACATAGCGACTGGATACCTGCTCAAGGCATCTGTAACTACGTTGGCCTTTCCTGGATGGTACTGCAAGGAGATATCGAAGTCCTTCATCAGCTCAAGCCAGCGCCTCTGCCTTATGTTCAATTCCTTCTGGGTGAACACGTACTTCAAGCTCTTGTGATCCGTGAAGATCTCAACTCGCTCTCCATACAGGTAGTGTTTCCACAGCTTCAAAGTAAAGATAACAGCTGCCAACTCCAGATCATAGGTAGGGTAGTTCTTCTCATGAGGACGTAACTGCCTGGATGCATAGGCAATCACCTTTCCGTGCTGCTGAAGAACGCAACCCAAGCCCTTTCCAGAAGCGTCACTGTAGATCGTAAAACCACTAGTCCCAGATGGCAACGTCAAGATAGGAGCTGTAGTCAACCTCTTCTTCAGCTCATCAAAAACAGCCTGACACTCCTCGGTCCAGACGAACTCCATGTCTTTTCTGGTGAGTCTAGTCATCGGCTCTGTAATCCGAGAGAAGTCCTGAACGAACTTCCGATAGTAGCCTGCCGGACCCAAAAAGCTCCGAATCTCGACGACTGAGCTCGGTGTGGACCAAGACTCAACTGCTGAATTTTTCTTCGGGTCCACTGAGATCCCATGCTCGGTCACAACATGACCCAAGAACTCTACCTTCTCCAGGAAAAACTCGTACTTTGACAGCTTCCCATACAGTTGCTCCTTCCTGAGAGTCTCTAACACAATCCGCAGATGCTCCTCGTGCTCCTCTGGTGTCTTCGAGTAGATCAATATGTCATCTATGAAGACCACCACGAGCTTGACAAGGTACTGATGGAATACCTTGTTCATCAAGTTCATGAATACCGCTGGGGAATTGGTCAACCCAAATGGCATAACAGTGAACTTATACTTGTAGAAGCATGAAAAATATGGGGTTCATATGGATTACAAATTGTCGCATAGTTACTTGGGGCCAAACAGGTCCGCATGAAGGAAAGCCGCATGACATATACGGCTCGTCGACAAACAGCTGTGGAAGGAAGATATGCGGCCAAGAGGAGCAGTTCGACTAGCAAAGCTGACAAGTCTTGGCAAAATATGACAGTTCTGACACTTCGACAAGAAAGATAAGACGTGAGACATCGCCCAAAAGTAGGGTTCGTACGCCTCCATGCGGCCAGAAGAGTGTCATCTAAGCCGTATGAACCTTATGCGGCTCAGACTTATGCGGCCCCAAAAGTAGCCAAACTTCATACAGCCAAGAGCAACTATGATCCAAGCCGCAAGAGTCTCATACGACCCCACATGATCGATACGCAACAGGACACGTGGCAATTTGACCAAGTTCTTAACTACCCAGATTTGCTGCAACAAAATCCCAACAAATCGATAGATGGCAGCCTAAGAGCGGGTCTTCGCGTGCTAATCAGTCATGTGGCCGCAAGCCGTCTATGCGGCTCAAAATACATCCTATTATAAATAGCAGGGTGCCACACCCCTGTAAAAGGCTGGCAACCTTCAAGAGAAAAGTAATTTCTTCGCGAGCAAGAGACTGCATCAGATAGTCCACGGAGTAAGGCAGAGTTGATAGCACTTTCTCGAGCCTCCAACCGTCACTCCCCAGAATCAAAACTAAACAATTGTACTTAGATTATTTCTTAGGATTTCTTGCTAGGCTTTCCTTTATACAAGCGAGTTTGCAATCAAGTTCAGTGTTCTGTAATACCTGTTTTTGATTTTTATGGCAAACACGATGGCGACTCTGCTGGGGACTTCCTTCTCTTCTGATGAGAAGTTGGTGACGCAATCTGATGCGTCCAAGCTCGGCTCTACACAGCAAATGCTTACGGTTCGCTTCGACCAACAAGCCTTAGAAGAATTGCTCTCTGAAGGGAGCGCCAGCCCGTCTCAGAAGTGAGCTAACCCAAAGAGGACTCGCAAGACGTCGGTGCACAAAACTGTTGCCCCCGACCAAGTTCTCGAAGAAGCTCATTCTGCAGCCCAAGACAGTGACCAAAGCTTTCCTGCGACTTTGCTTCCGATCGCAGAGGACCCTACTGTCCCCAAAACGAGCAGAGGAAAATACTATGATGCTGAGTTTTTGGGGGCACAAGGGAACTCCATACGGACAAAGAAGAAGCTGCATAGAGGAGATCGACAGTCTGTCCATGCGGTAGCCAACTCTGGCCGCAGGCAGACGACTCATGCGGCAGCCAACTCTGGCCACAGGAAGATGATCCATGCGACAGCCAACGCTAGCCGCAAGAAGATGGTCCATACGACGACCAATCCTGGCCTCAAACAGGACGTCTTATGCGGCCCTGTCAGAAGCTCTGTGTTCGACCGCCTCTCATACGGGCCCGGCGCTATGCGGTTCACTAAAGATGCGGGATGTATCAATCTGGACTCCTTTTACTACGTGCCTTTGGGTGCCAAGTCAAAAAAGTCTAGGGCAGTATGGGCCCAACCAGCCCAGTCAACTGTCCAAGTTGCTGACTGTCAGTGGGCCACGTTGACTATTACAGGGGATCCTGACGGAAAGTTGTACAGAACCACCCGCGTCCAGTCCCCCAGGGCTAACGGACTGGGTGGGTCTTTAAAGTCTCCCTCTGAAGATCCAGAGCAAGTGCTTTTACTAGCCACGGATCAGGGAGCAAACATGATGCCTACCCGAGTTCACAAGTTTGGTGCAAAGGTAGACCAGCTTCCTACCGACTTACGTGACGTGATTACTCACAAACGCAAGACGGCAGCGTCAGCATGCAATGAGTACCTCTCGGGGAGTCTTTGTACACAAGTCATCATCAACTGCTGTTGCAACAAATCGGCAGCACCTAAAAATTGGCAGTCAGTTTTCCAACGATTGCAGCAGCCAGCACCTATCCGACAACAACTCAAACAACAGGTGCAAATTCCAGGGGACGAAGAGTTTCCTTTCGCCTCCTCTGATTCAACTCAAAAAGTTCCTCCTGGCAAGGTAGGAAAGAAGACAGGCTCTTCCAGCCCGGTCATCTCAGCCAGTATTGCAAGGAGACCCTCATCTGGGGGGTTCTCATCAACCACATGGGGTATCTATTTAGGCACTCGATCCAAGAAGAAGCTTCCGGTACCCGGGGGTGCACCTTCGGCCTCCTTGAGAGTAGATGAAGCTGGGGGTAGCAGTCCCCTCAATGTATGCGACAATCCGGTGTACCAAGAGCACATATAGGGGGTAAAGATCCCCAGAACTTTGCAACAGATTTCCCTGAGGGCTGCCACCCTCACCAAGACGATACGACTTCCTACGCAGGGGGTAGCACCCCTTCCGAGTCAGAGGAAGATGACATTCCAACATTCCCTAACGATTTCTCTATACAAGGGTACGACACCGAGAGTACCTCTGCCATAGTCCCTTCCACTTCTACCCACGTAAGGACAGTCTTTATGGCTGATGATGATCATGAAGCGCCTTTCGACCGACAACGGCTAGAAGTGCTGGAAGCCATGCTCCTGTCCTTGGTCAAGTCCGTGGACGAGATCAAAGCCGCCTTGCCAACTCAACCAGCGAGGATACCCAGACAAATAAGCTTGGGACCCGCAGTCAATGCGGATTCCAATACGACCGCCCCTCCTTTGGGTGATGATCCCTTAGCAGCATCCGTTCCTTCAGCTGCAGATGAATCCAAGGAGGCAAGGAGGGAAGTCCAGGAGCTTCGGGCAATGTTCAATGCCCGAGACTCCTCTCGGCATCTCAGAATACGGCAGCCATATCCTGTTGCATGGAGATACGTGCCTTTTCTACTGCGGTACAAGCCATTCCATATCGATTCTTATGATGGAAAGACCTCTGCTAGTCGGTACATGACTTACTTTGAAGTCACGACCGACCACTTGTCGCATAGTGACGCCATCCTCACGCGACTATTCATCGGAGCATTGGAGGGGATCGCGTTCGACTGGTACCGCAACCTTCCCGACAACTGCATTCACTCTTTTGACGGCTTCAAGCATATGTTCCTAGAAAGATTCTACGAAGTGGGACATGATGTAACGATGTCATCTCTCATGGACGTCGTTTAGGGAGAGAGGGAGCTGGCAAGGAACTATATCGAGCGGTTTCGCCAAACCACAATGAGGTTACCCCAAGGCAATCCCGAGAGCTCCTTGATTGAAATCTGTCAGAAGAAGCTGCTCCCTGCAATTAGCCTCTGGATGGGCGACGATCAGTTTAGAGATTGGACAACTTTCATCATAAGCGCTACCAACGTAGAGACAAAATTGAAGAAAGCTTGCCAGTTGGGATTACATATCCCAAATGGAGAAGATAAGGGAAGACGTCCTGCGTCCACCTCCAGTAACAACAACAGTGGCGCCACCACTAACCGGGACAACAAGGGCAAGCAGGCCATGGTCGCTGATACAACTCCGAAGCCCGAACAAAAACATGTGGAAGGATCGTGGCCCAAGGTCAATTACTCATTTGAAGATAGTCATGTCAAACCTATCTTCGATATACTTTTGTAAGGGGGTAGGATCCAGCTCCCTCCACCAAGGCGCGAGCCCCGAGCAGCAGAAATGGAGGATCCAAAATACTGTCACTTCTACCGCTACGTCCATCATTCCACTCATGACTGCTTCCAATTAAAGTGGTACATCCAGAGTCTTATCGACTCAAAAGCTCTGTCGATAGACTTCGAAGAGGTTACCGTGGCGGCAAACATGGTGTCTATTCAGTTTGGCGATTTCCCTCCGACAAGCACTCCAGACGGGGTCATACCTGTCCTTCGGGCAACGATGGAGGTTACTAACCTTCCACCCGTCCGGAGCCAAACATCTGGATTGGTACCTCTCACCACATAGCGAGGAGAGATCATGTGGGTGCATCCAGACTTGGTGCCCGAAGTTACCCAGGGGGTGTCATCTCCTACCAGCAAGAAAAAGGACAGGAAGTCCAGGGCCTGCCACACAATTTCAGCCGAAGATGAAGAAGCTGCAGATGTTGCTACCCGGTCTGGAGCACAAGTCCAGCCCGTACGGGATAATCCAGCCGAAGATCCTCAGCCGACAACGTTGCCTCCTTCGGATATTCTAAGGCTATTTCAGCCTCCACTGGCGGATAAATCCAAGCCAAAGGAAACTCGCTTCGACAGGCCACTCCGTAATGATGTACCTCAGGGACTGGAGAGACCTTACAACTTTGACATATTGGCTCAATTAGCTAATACGCCAGCAAAGTTATCATTGTACGAGCTCCTAAGGCTCTCCAAGGATCTTCGTGTCGCATTAAGCGAAGCCCTCCAGAATGCCGATGCCTACTTAGCTTAGGTCAAGCCTCCAGGGGGAGACCCGCCAGCAGATCTACAGGGTGGCGACAACACAGATGCAATGCCCAACATCATATTTACTCCGCAGGACATGTTGATCAAGTCCAATTTACATGATCGCCCCTTGTACTACACTAGGTACATAGGCGGCATCAAAGTGGATCGGATGCATATCGACCCTGGCTCGTCAATAAGCATCATCCCGAAAAGCCTGTTCAAACTTCTTGGCATCCCTATGCATCGGCTAGCGGCAACCAACACCGCCATTAGCAGTTTTAACTCAGGGAGAAGCTATCCCCTAGAGAAGATCCGATTGAAGTGCCAGATTGGTGACCTGAAGACGGAAGTTACCTGCTACGTCATAGATGCAGACACCTCCTACAATGTCCTCCTGGGACGTCCGTGGATACATAACTATATGATCGTGCCATCCACCCTTCACCAGTGTTTCAAGTATGTCAGTAAGCATGGTTCCATAAAAACTGAATTCGTCGACATTGATCCCTTCAAAGGGGTTGAATCTTATTACTCCTCGAAGGCTTGTCTATATGACGAATTCAGGAAACATATAACGGATGAGCTGGAAGCCATCACAGGGCCAAAATAACCCTTGAGAATTTGTCTCCAAGCCCGCAAGCCAGGTAAGGCCTCACCCCTAGTCGCAACCTTACACAAAGAGGTGCTCGGTTCTCCTGCCTCACCTACGCAGTTGGAACCATGGTCATCCGTCTTCCGAGATCTAGCCAAGAGCCAAAACCTGGCATGGCGCCAATGGTGGTATGGCTGCCAAAGTCCAATCAAAGACAACAGGAAGATACAAGGCCCCTTGTAACACCAATGGTAATCCGATTGCCAAAATCTACTCTAAGGCGACCATAAGACACAAAGTCCCTTGCTGAGCCCATTGTCATCCGTCTTCCCAAGACGAGTCAGCAGCCAAGTGTCGATCCAACACCCTCAGGCAAATCAATACCTCAAGCAGAACCCTTGGTGGTCAAGTTGCCCAAGACGGCATCCCGACCTCTAAGGTTGTAGGGGGTAGCCAAGGAGGACGAAGAACTCGCCAAATACGTGGTTACACAGGTGGATAGCCCCTCTCCTGATGATGTAATCCCTGAGGATAAAATTCCTTATTTCATCAATAAGAGGCTACCGTTAGACTATTCTGAGTATGATAAGCCTAATCTAACGTATGTCGCACGGGACCGTCTAGACGTTAGCCTGCATACACAGGTGACAACCGCCCATACCCTAAATCGACTTGCTCCCATAAAAGGCGCTTACTTCCCGATCCCAGACAGAAGAGAATCGGATCACACAATCATCTTTGGCCAAAAAGAAGGTCCTCAATCTTTCTCACCACAAGAGTCCGACCTCGGACCCGACGCTGGAAGACTACCGCTCTACTTATATAGTCCTCAAGCCAAGTACTTCATGCAAAAGCAGGGGTACGACATGGAGGCTACCCCGGGTCTAAATTATGGCAGTGGTCGACGATTGCCTCTACAGCCGCCGGCACCGGCAGGGAAACCTCAGGATCATTATCACAAATCCAGAAGCGGCCTCGGATATGTTACTCCACCAACAACGCCCGAAAGTTCTGACGAAGAATGCGAATGACACTCTCATTCGTCCGAGTCACCCATTTACGACTCCAATAGCAGTATTGGAGATATATTCAGACAGACACTATCTGCCAATATGACATTCGCTGATATCGAAGAAGAAGACGAAGACCTACTTGAACCACTTGAGTTGGAGCCGTGGGTCCAGCAACTAGATGCACAATGGGAAAAATTCTTTGAACTTCGTGATCCTTCCACTGAAGATGAGGTTATGCAAGTTAACCTCGGTGATGAATCCTCTCCAAAGCCAATCTTCGTCAGTAAAAGTTTGACAGACGACGAGCGGGAGTCGTTGTTACAACTCGTCAGAGAATACATCGACGTCTTCGCCTGGAGCTATGAAGACATGCCAGGACTAAACCCCAAGATTGCGATCCATAAGCTCAACATTTATCCGGATGCAAAATCAGTCAAGCAACAGCAGCGGCAATTTCGTCCAGACATCATGAATTCTATCGGAGCGGAAGTGAACAAGCTTATAGCTAGCGGTTTCATCCATAAAGAGCAGCACCCAGACTGGGTAGCCAACGTAGTGCCAGTCATCAAGAAGAACGGGAAAATTTGAATCTGCATCGATTTCTGCAATCTGAATGCGGTATGTCCTAAGGATAAATTCCCTCTTCCGATCACTGATATAATGATCGATAATACGTGTGGCTTCGAGCGCATATCCTTTATGGCTGGCTTTTCATGATACAATCAAATCAAGATGGCTCCTGATGATGAGAAGCATACATCATTTCGAACGTCGATCGACGTATATTGTTATACGGTCATGCCTTTGGCCTGAAGAACGCCGGTGCTACATATCAACGGGCTATGAGTGTCATCTTTAGAGATCATTTGCGCAAGACGGTGAAATGTTACGTAGACGACATCGCTGTCAAGAGCCACACCAAAAACGATCATTTACATGATTTGAGGACAGTATTCGACCTCATGCGGGCACACAACCTGAAGATGAATCCCACCAGGTCTTTTCTGGGAGTGTCCAGCGGAAAGTTCTTGGGCTTTGTCATTACTTCCCGGGACATTCACATAGATCCCGATAAAACAAAAGCAATCCTGGAGATGAATCCACCAAAGAATCTCCGCGAACTCCGCGGCCTTCAGGGAAGACTAGCCTATATCAGGAGGTTTATATCTAACCTCTCAGGGCGATGCCAACCCTTCACTCAACTCATGAAGAAAGGTGTCTCTTTTGTATGGAACGAGAAATGTCAGCGTGCCTTTGATGATATTAAGGAGTACCTGATGAATCCGCCAGTTCTAGTAGCCCCGGTCGCCGAAAAGCCCTTCCTGCTCTATGTACAGGCAATGGAACACTCCCTCGATCCTCTGCTAGCACAGAGTAATGATGCGAGACATGAACAAGCCATTTACTATCTCAGCCGGATGATGGTAGGACCGAAACATAGGTACACTGCCGTGAAGAAGGAGTGCCTTGTCCTAGTGTTCGCCATTCAGAAAATACGATACATGTTGTTTCACGAGTTAATCCCCTCAGGGTTCTCATGACCAAGCCGGGCGCACTCAGTTCTCGTCTAGCCACCTGGGCGATACTGTTATCCCTATACGACATGGTCTTTGTTCCGCAGAAGGCTATCAAAGGTCATGCCCTGGCTGACTTCATAGCAGCCCATCCAGGCTCAGAAACAGCCAAAAGTTATGAAAAAATTCCTGATGAAGTCGTCACCTCGAACATGACTTCGCACGACGCTATTTGGCGAATGTTCTTCGACGGTGCTTCAAGAACGGGGCCACAAGGTGATATCATCGCTGGAGTCGGGGTGGTATTGATTTCTCCCTCTGGACTAGTAGTCAATCGAGCGTATTCTCTTACAGAACCCTGTTCGAACAACGTAGCCGAATATAATGCTCTAGTCATTGGGCTCCAACTCGTAAAAGAAATGGGGATCAGATACCTGGAAACTTATATGGTGACTCGCAGTTGGTTGTTAACCAGATCCGAGGTTCATACGAGGTTCACAATGAGGACCTGATTCCCTATTTTCAGACAACAATTGCCATCATTGCAACCTTGGAGGGGTTCTTTATAGAGCACGTTCGTAGGCTTCGAAATATTGAAGCCGATGCCCTGGCCAGTCTCGCCGCTTCCTTGGCGCTCCCAAATAACACTCATCATCTAGTCGACATAATAGGCCATGAACTGGTCTGCCCCAGGAACAATATTCAACTGGGTATGAGTTACTCCACCCAGATAACCAACGACAAATAAGACTGGAGACCCCCGCTCATCGACTTTGCAGTCTATAGAATTCTGCCAGAGAATGTGAAGGAAGCTACCTCAATCAGAAGACGCTCCCTCAGATTCTTCTACGATACGGAGACGAAAATGTTATATCGACGATCCTACGATGGGCTACTACTAAGATGCCTGTCAAATGCAGAAGCCACAGAGGCCCTACGTGAAGCTCACGACGGTACTTGTGGGGCCCACCAACCTGGTCCAAAATTACAAGATCGTCTTCGCCGGATGGGTTATTACTGGCCCACAATGGTTGCAGATGCAGTTGATTATGCAAAGAAGTGCAAGGCTTGCCAGATCCATACAGATTTCATACATCTGCCATCTGAATTCTTGCATCCGACAGTGACCTCTTGGCCATTCGAAGCATAGGGAATGGACATCATTGGGCCAATCACCCCACCGTCGTCTAGAGGGCATCGATTCATACTTGCAATCACCGATTACTTCTCCAAATGGGCAAAAGCTGTTCCGTTGACAGAGGTCAAGACATCGAACGTGATTAGCTTCATAAAATATTACGTCATCTACCGTTTTGGACTGCCCCAGAGGATTATCCACGATAATGGTTCGCAGTTCGCAAGCCACGATTTCTATCGATTTTGTGATAAGAATCGAATTCAGAACATGGCCTTGACAACATATAACCCCTCGGCCAATGGTCTGGCTGAAGCATTCAACAAAACCATAATCAAGCTCCTTAAAAAGTTCGTGTCTGCAAACAAGCGCGACTGGAATGAAAAGCTTGGTGAGTGCTTATGGGCGTATCGGACGACAATTCAGACGGCTACAAGAAATACACCGTTCTCCTTGGTTTATGGGAGCGAGGCAGTTCTCCCATTGGAAACTCAGATCCCCTCCCTTCGAGTGGCCCTCACCTACCGGTTAACGGCGGACGATAACTACCGCCGACGGCTACAAGAGTTAGAAGCATTAGATGAAAAGCGTTTACAAGCTCAACAAAGCATAGAGCTCTACCAAGCGTGCATCTCTCGGGCTTTCAACAAGAAAGTCAAAACAGAGAATATTCCAAGTTGGTGATCTTGTCTTGGCCATTCGCAGACCAATGGTCTTGACTCACAAGACCCCCGGCAAATTCCAGCCTAAGTGGGAGGGTCCGTTCGTCATCGAGTCCGTATTCTCCAATGGCACGTATCGTCTCGCAAAACAAAATGGAGACTTGCTCATGATGCCCATCAACGGCAAGTTCCTCAAGAAATACTATGTCTAAATGACACCTTCCAACTATCTCTCGGATCGTGAGTTATATACCCTCTGGTATCGCTGAACTTATGCTCTGACTTCAAATCTTCCAGATTGTTGAGTTATGTACCCTCGGGTACCACTGAACTTACTCTCTGACCACTTCGAGTGAATTCATATCTCATCTCTTGGTCATATCTATGAACTTCCTGGTCATAGCTCCTCTCCACCAAGAGTTTGTCTCAAAATCTATTATCCGCACCACCAGTACGCAGAAGGGTAATAGGTCCATAAAAATTATCCTAATCTATTACTCGTACTGCCAGTGCACAAAAGGGGTAATAGGTCCACAAAATTTCCTAACAGGAAAAACAACCACGTCCATATTACCTCTAAGTTGTTTTTCTATCCATCACAAACAAATCACCCAGTGCATAGAACTTCCACGTTAACAGCACCTCTGAGTTGTTCTGTGTACCCCTATTATGCCTACTCCTACCATGTCCTCATTACCTCTGAGTAGGAAGGCTCTGGTTTGACCCATATTTATCACGTCCTTATTACCTCTGAGTAAATATGTTGGTTTCTTCTCCACTTATTATCCGTACTCGCATCGCCAGTACACAAAAAGGGTAATAAGTCCACAAAAGTTATTCTAATCTATTACTCGCACCATCGGTGTACCAAAGAGTAGTAGGTCCACAAAATATCATTCAAATCTATTTGCTCGTATTTCTAGATGCACAAAAGGGCAATAGGTCCACAAAAATCCCCCAGTGGGATGTCCTTTATCAAATACAAATGCTGTATTAGGACCTCTAGTACAAGCACCACAAAATATCATAGATAAAGTGTGGAGTGAGCATACCATGTTTATTCAAAATCAGTTACATTCACAGGACTATACCTCCAGTAAAGGATTGCAAAAGAAGTAAAACGCAAGCTACAGCTATAGACAGTCGGAAATTCAAAGGCAGATACGAAAGTCTAGTTACATGTATTTCCGAAAACAACAAGTGCATGGTAGCCCATGGATCCCTACAGTCAAGGATCATAGCCGTGCTGAGGTATATACCATTCTCTTAGCCATTTTGCATAGGAAAGATCTATTCGACCAGAGTTTTCGGCGGGGGCAGCAGGGTTAGAACTCCCGATACTACTGCCCTCAGACTTGGGCTCCTCCTTGAGAGCAACCCCCTCCCCGACGGACTCCAGCTCTTCCATCACCTCAACTTTGGGTATCGCCTCCTCTTTAACAAACGGTGACTCTTGTTTGATGAAAGGGGGCAGCACCTCTTCCTTCGCAGTGGTCTCAGCCTTTAACACGGATGCTACAAAAAAATCAAAGAAAAGGAGATAGTCATATAACAAAGGACTCTATATGGCCTAGCCAGTTATGCGGCCCAGCCAAAACATACAGCCCCAAAGTCATGAAGTACTCATGCAGCATTTATACGGCTCAGTCATTACCATGCGGCTCAATGCGGCCCAGCCATACAGTATTCATGCGACCCGATCATGAAGGGCTCATGCGGCACCTATGCGGCTTAGTCATGAAATGTTCACTCAAGCGGTTCAAGTTTGAATGAGCAGCGGTTATGCGGCTCAGTCCATAAGGCCCTATTATACAGAACACATGTGGTCCAGATGAGATAAGGGCACGCATCGACCAGGCTTATAACAGGGGCAGTATATGACAGGCCCGCATGAAAATGTGTGCTACGGCTATTTAAAATTTCAGTCATCGCCTGCTCACCGTACTTACTCTTAAGAGGAGGTTGCACGTCGGATCGAATGGAAGGAGCGTCTGCCGCTCTCGACGGAGAAGCAAGTCTCTTCCCTTTAGCCACCGCACCAGTCGACTTAGAAGCTTTTGGAGCCATAACAGAAAGTATGATGAAGTCGAAGGAGGAGAAGTTGAAAGAGAAAAATCTCTCTCTGGATGACTCCTATTTATAGAGTTGCTAAAAAGAGACTCTTCGATTCTCGAGATCATTAAGGATAGGGACGACGTTTGGGGACTTTATTCCTAAATAACCGTCGAGCGTCTCTTCGGTTTTCGAGATCATTAAAGATAAAGTCGACATTTAGGGACTTTATCCCCAGTAACCGTCGGCTTCATCTCGAAAATATATCCACAACCGAATCAGGAAAATTAGATGCAGCAGTGACAGCTGGCAGGGTCTCTGCGGCCCGAAGTGTCCCTGCGACTTAAAATTTGTTCTATGGCTCAGGACTTCCCTACGACTCAAAGATCTTCCTACAGTTCGAAAAGCTTCCTGCGGATTAAAGACTCCCTACGGCTTGACATATTTTCATGCTTCTTATTCAAAGTATTCCAAATTTGCAATTTAAAAACTTTGAAGGGGGTCTTGTAGAAGCATGAAAAATATAGGGTTCATACGGATTACAAATTGTCGCATAGGTACTTGGGGCCAAACAGGTCCGCATAAAGGAAAGTCGCATAACATATGCGGCCCGTTGACAAACAGCTGTGGAAGGAGGATATGCGGCCAAGAGGAGCAGTTCGACAGGTAAAGCTGACAAGTCTTGGCAAAACATGACAGTTCTGACACTTCGACAAGAAAGATAAGACGTGAGACGTCGACCAAAAGCAGGGTTCGTACGTCTCCATGCGGCCAGAAGAGTGTCATCTAAACCACATGAACCTTATGCGGTTCAGACTTATGCGGACCCAAAAGTATCCAAACTTCATACAGCCAAGAGCAACTATGATCCAAGCCGCATGAGTCTCATACGACCCCATATGATCGATACGCAACAGGACATGTAATGACCCGCTCCGCCCTAGAGGAACGTCGATTCAAACGGCAAGTGCAACGACTCAAACGAGCCATCGACCCGAAGAGTTGGCATCGACCTGATGAAGAATCGATGCAAGGCTTACATTGGCCCGTCAAGATGAATCCAGACTTAGACTTTCAAAGGCGCGCTCGGAGTATCGCTCGGCCGTTACGAACATCGCTAAGGTGGGTGGCTCCGATGAACCCGTGTTTGCTTAGCTTAGACACATAACAATACGGACACTATTGCTAGAATCGCTAGGCGATAACACCGCGCATGCTAATAAATGACTCAATGCACCTAGCTAAGGGAATAACCTCATCTTGTATGCTTGTATAGAATATGAAAAAGAATACGAAAAATATGAGAACTCTCGCACCGCGCTCTACGCTCGTGCTAAGGCACAAGTTTACATTCAAGTTTCCTATGCGTTCAACAATGAAACAATAAATGGTTTACAACAAAGAAACGGAAGACTATCGACATAGTCGTTCCGAGTAGAGTATAGCAACATTGGAAGACTTCGGGACCGATGGGTCGCCAAGGCGACTCCCGTACGGGAGTTGCATAATGAATAAATGAATGAACGAATAAGTGAATGAATGAATGAATGAACGAATAAGTGAATGAATGAATCAACGAATGAACGAATGAATACATGAAGAATGAATGAATGTACGAACAAGTGAAAGAAAGAAATGAAAGAGTGAATAAAAGATAAGAAAGGAAAGAATGGTTAGCGACATGTATGACGGGTACGTGCAATGGGGCTCGCTACCCGCGCTGTACGGACGCCAACCTGGTCGATAATGCATTATGGCTCAGAGACAGCCTATGGCTCAAAGACAGCCGTTAAGTTAAATGACAAGTCAATACGAAATAGTCGTGGACAACCGGCACGGGCGATGGAGGGGAATACCGTGGCCGTGAAGAAGAAGGATTCTGCGGCACGATCGAGGGGGAGGTATATCGTGGCCGGCCTAGGCGGAATCAAAACAGGGGGCTTACGGGCTACTTTGAGTGGGGGCTCGGCCACTCAAGGAGACGTAAGGCCAGATATTTCAAGAGACTATCAAGGTATACCAGCCATCACGCTTCGATAGATGAGAATGCCAAAGAGAATATGTCCAAAATGGCTTGTGATGCCAGCGACCCGTGCATGTAGATTAAGTGGGCTATGCTGGTGTCAATCTACGTGCAAGTCCTTGCATTAAAACAAGTAGTCTAAGTTAACTAAATGAATGTGCCTTCTGAACATGCTTGAAACGTAACACACCAAGTGATAAAGAATAATTCATGCAAATGAGTTAGATGACGTGCCTACGACGTGCTAGAATCTGAGGCAGGGACACGCACTCGACATTGAAAGTTTACATGAATTGTTGACTAAATTGGTTTACTTTGGACAGGGAAGGCCGGACGGTAAGTATGGATAAGTTGTGCATGCATTTTCATGCAAACACTTGAATTCGACAACACGAGATAGGTTATGAAATATGCCATAAAACTGATCCTAAGGCAAGATTAGAAAGACAATGAATGATAGACGGTGCACAAAAGTAAATAGAACGTGCTTGGTAATGATAGCATTGTGGGAGAGCTAGCCTCCCCACAAGTGCATAACAATATACTGATAACCCCACAGTCTGCTTGCAGGATGCTGGAGACATCATCGGGTACGGAGCTTCCCTCGAACGTGCTAAGGCGCGGAGCTATCTCTGGAGCCTCGGAGCGTTGCAAGGAGCTGGAGCACCATATACAGGACATAAAGTATCGGAACATCGCCATGAATCATTCCATCTTGTGAGCCACTTGGCACGCCTTTTATGTTTCAGAGAGAGAGCTTGAGAGACTTGTAAACTCGACCTAGCGCCGCTTGTAAACTTCTTGAATATCAATAAAGATTTTGAATTCGCTTCAACTTGTGTTCAATTATTTTCCGCTGCAAATGGGGACACTCTGTGCGACTCTGTGGCCTAGCTCAAATAGGCCGTTTTTGGGATTAGCCTTGCACGGGCGCAACCTAGGCCCGTACGGCATCATGCCTTAGCGAGGACGATCGCTCCTACGGGAGTGGGGCATGACAGATTGGTATCAGAGCACGGCTTTACGTCCTTGGACTTCACGTCGATTTCTTAGTTTTGAAAGCTCGGTTAGAAACAAAAAGTGTACGCTCTCTCTCGTTATGCCTTGGGATGTTCCATACAATAAGTCTAATACTTTCAAAAGCTCGTACAAGTACTCGGTTGAACGGGATCGATAGGCGAAGGCCTTTGTGCCAAACCAAGATGGACTTAAGTCGGATGAAACCAAAATGCTAAGAGTTAGCAAACGCAGTGCATGCTTGGATAACCTTACGCTGACAATAGCGAACGAGTATGCGAGATTGAAGTATAGTTCGGACGGGATGATTATGCATGCAACCTTTTGGCTAAGTTGTGCGGAGTATCGCGCACCTAGACCTTCTGGTGCGAACGAGTTGCGAGCGAGATCGATTATCGCTCGAACGAGAATAAGTGAGCGTGCAAACTCGAATATAGTCCGCACGGGATAGCTATGCACACGGCCTTTTGGTTAAGTTGTGCCATGTGTCGCACACCTCGACTTTTTGGTACAATCGAGTTGCGAGCGATATCAAGTACCGCTCGGTCGAAAACGAAGCTACACTTAGAGTGTATATCGATAGGAACGCTATCAAACTAACGCTTAGGCGTGCACGGAAGATTGATTTAGATTTTGAGGAACGGAAGAATGCACGATCGAACATATCGATTGGGAATCAAATAATCTCTTGAGGATTTATAGAATGACTTGAACCCAAGTTGTGTATGTGATAGGTTCGGAGAAGTATAAGAATGAGTGTCGATGACTAGTCGAGTGGCTCGAACCCTTAGTGGTGTATGGACGTCATAGAAGTTATTCGAGCGAGACTAAAGGATATACGAATAGAACGAGTATGTCGGCGAAGCGATGCGATCGCGCAAAACCTTAGAACGCGTCACGCTTAGTTGGTCGTGACCTCGAATGTCCCGAACGAGATGTCGTTCGGACACCTTATCAATGGGCAACGCAAGTTAGAAAATGACTCGGAACGATGAATAAAGATGTATGTCTTGATCGAGGAAGCTAGAGAATAGCACTTGTGATTTCGGATTGGGTCAAATGAAATGTGACTTGAGTTTTGGAGAACGATATTGAAACTAGCTTGAGGAATAGCGATCGAACTTGATCTTGGAGTGAATCGAATGGAATTGTGGTATATCTAGTTCGGACAATAGCATCAGTCGCACGATTCAAAATTGGTTGCGAAGGAAGATCGTCAGGTTACACATATCATCGATGGTATTGAGGTGTATCAAAGATCGATATGCGATAACTCGGGGGTACTCTGACTCGGCGAATGACGATCACGCAAATGTCAGTGTTCCAATGGATGCTATACTCGGGATATTGAAACGTGTCGAGGAAAATATAGACGTGGCTCGAGGATTTTCTAGTTGAACGAATGACGGTCGAACTATCGAATAGAGATCTTGGCTTGGAGGAAAATAAAATGTTTGGATTTGCTTCGTCGATAACCACAACGTTGACATTCTTGTCTTATGCGAGCGCAACTCCAGCCTCGCACATGCGTCACGCCGATTAGGGCGATCACTCCGCGTGAGCGCTGGCATGGTGATTCATACAGCGGGGGTGATCGAACTTGCATGGCACGGCAAATTTGATACATCGACTTGTGGTTTGACGCAAACGTGGACTCGAGAATGACTTAGCGTGCGTGACGGTCGAACTTGAGGATTGCGTAGGTCCAATCCGTGTATCGAGAATGAATTAGTCTAGACGCAGCAAGAGTTACGCCCTGATGAGAATGATTATTTCGCGGGAGCGTTGCATGGTGATTCATGAACCACCGTGGATAATCAGACTCGCGTGAGATTGGGGCGCAATATATTGTCAAAGCTAGACGATCTCGTGATCGAATACATGAATTGGTTAGAATTGGTGATTTGAATGGATTCGAATACGTGCAACGAATGTATTGATGCGAATAGGTGATCGTGCTCGATGTTTAGAAATCTGAGTGACGCGAGCTTGGGTAGAAAACCCTGTACTACCGACTTTGGTTTGACCCTAGGATTGGGGTCAGTGTTGGCATTATTGTTGGAGAACTATGATTCCAACCCTGACATTGACTTAGCCTCGAAAGGATGGCCTAGCGGTTAGGCGAGACGCCCTGTTTCAAGAGTTATCAATCGAAAGATTGATCTTGAGGATTGGTATGAATGGATAGTGTGAATCACAAATATAGGAATACCCCTCACGAGATTCGGCTGACATGTATATATTTCAGGGACGCCAGAGTATGTGCACGATGCGACTCGAGTGAGAATGATGAATTCTCTATCACGCGGTTTGGTGAATGCATGTATTTTGGGGACGCCTGAATGCGTGCACGATCCAACCAAGTGACATGTTGAATTCCAAACGAGACTTGAGGAATGGAAAGTATCGGGGATTGAGATCATGTTAAAAGAAAGGAATGATACTAGTACGAGCGTGGCTCGGAATCAAAGAAACGTGTGAGCGGAGTGTGCGTGAACGACAATAAGATTGGCCCTAAACAAGTGAATGATATGGAATCGATATCGTGCAAGTAAAAGTTGGTATAACGAATTGAGCCATTGATAGGAAGATATACTCGATGATAGTGCAATACTTGGTCTTGAATCGGACGAAAATTACTTAGACTTGGTCGACCCCGCTAAGAAGAAATCATACTGATTTCGTGGACAAAAATGCTTGAGAAGTGAATCGGGACATCTCGAAGACCGAGATAAACGAAAGTGAGTTTGCCTCAGCCTACGACCCTCGCATTTGACGAATTACAACGTGCCTCGTACGACCATTTCAGTCCCATGACACGAAGAAATAGCAACCAAGACGAAGAAACACTTGAATTGAATAAGTACCATCAACTCTAAAGTGAATGAAAAGTTATTCAATAAAATCGACCAAACGTATACAGACACGGGACTTGGAAAGGTATCGAGTATAGATCGGTGCCATCGAGCGGTAAAGCCATTCGATAGGGATTGTCTAGGAAACACGACGACACGAGTTAAGGAATGGTAGGATGACCTGCACTCAGGAAGTCTCGAGGACGAGACTTATTTTGAGTGGTGTATTATGTAATGACCCGCTCCCCCCTAGCGGAATGCCGATTCAAACGGCAAGTGCAACGACTCAAATGAGCCGTCGACCCGAAGAGTTGGCATCGACCTGATGAAGAATCGATGTAAGGCTTACATTGGCCCGTCAAGATGAATCCAGACTTAGACTTTCAAAGGCGCGCTCGGAGTATCGCTCGGCCGATGCGAACATCGCTAAGGTGGGTGGCTCCGATGAACCCGTCTTTGCTTAGCCTAGACACATAACAATACAGACACTATTGCTAGAATTGCTAGGCGATAACACCGTGCATGCTAATAAATGACTCAACGCACCTAGCTAAGGGAATAATCCCATCTTGTATGCTTGTATAGAATATGGAAAAGAATACAGAAAATGTGAGAACTCTCGCACCGCGCTCTACGCTCGTACTAAGGCACAAGTTTACATTCAAGTTTCCTATGCGTTCAACAATGAAACAAAAACCGTTTACAACAAAGAAACAGAAGACTATCGATATAGTCGTTCCGAGTAGAGTATATCAACATTGGAAGACTTTGGGATCGATGGGTCGCCAAGGCGACTCCCGCACAGGAGTTGCATAATGAATAAATGAATGAACGAATTAGTGAATGAATGAATGAATAAATGAACGAATAAGTGAATGAATGAATCAACGAATGAACGAATGAATACATAAAGAATGAATGAATGTACGAACAAGTGAAAGAAAGAAATGAAAGAGTGAATAAAAGATAAGAAAGGAAAGAATGGTTAGCGACAGGTATGATGGGCACGTGCAATGGGGCTCGCTACCCGCGCTGCAAGGACGCCAATCTGGTCGATAACGCATTATGGCTCAGAGACAGCCTATGGCTCAAAGACAACCGTTAAGTTAAATGACAAGTCAATACGAAATGGTCGTGGACAACCGGCACGGGCGATGGGGGAGAATACCGTGGCCGTGAAGAAGAAGGATTCTGTGGCACGATCGAGGGGGAGGTATATCGTGGTCGGCCTAGGCGAAATCAAAATAGGGGGCTTACGGGCTGCTTTGAGTGGGGGCTTGGCCACTCAAGGAGACGTAAGGCCAAGCATTTCAAGAGACTATCAAGGTGTACCAGCCATCACGCTTCGATAGGTGAGAATGCCAAAGAGAATATGTCCAAAATGGCTTGTGATGCCAGCGACCCGTACATGTAGATTAAGTTGGCAATGCTGGTGGCAATCCACGTACAAGTCCTTGCATTGAAACAAGTAGTCTAAGTTAACTAAATGAATGTGCCTTCTGAACATGCTTGAAACGTAACACACCAAGTGATAAAGAGTAATTCATGCAAATGAGTTAGATGACGTGCCTACGACGTGCTAGAATCTGAGGCAGGGACACGCACTCGACATTGAAAGTTTACATAAATTGTTGACTAACTTGGTTTACTTTGGACAGGGAAGGCCGGACGGTAAGTATGGGTAAGTTGTGCATGCATTTTCATGCAAACACTTGAATTCGGCAACACGAGATAGGTTATAAAATATGCCATAAAACTGATCCTAAGGCAAGATTAGAAAGACAATGAATGATAGACGGTGCACAAAAGTAAATAAAACGTGTTTGATAATGATAGCATTGTGGGCGAGCTAGCCTCCCCACCAGTGCATAACAATATACTAATAACTCCACAGTCTGCTTGCAGGATGCAGGAGACGTCATCGGGTGCGGAGCTTCCCTCGAACGTGCTAAGGCGCGGAGTTATCTCTGGAGACTTGGAGCGTTGCAAGGAGATGGAGCACCATATACAGGACATAACGTATCAGAACATCGCCATGAATCATTCAATCTTGTAAGCCACTTGGCACGCCTTTTATATTTCAGAGAGAGAGAGAGAGAGCTTGAGAGACTTGTAAACTCGACCTAGCGCCGCTTGTAAACTTCTTGAATATCAATAAAAAGTTTGAATTCGCTTCAACTTGTGTTCTTTTACTTTTTGTTGCAAATGGGGACACTCTGTGCGACTCTGTGGCCTAGCTCAAATCGACCGTTTATGGGATTAGCCTTGCACGGGCGCAACCTAGGCCCGTGCGGCATCACGCCTTAGCGAGGACGATCGCTCCTACGGGAGCAGGACGTGACAGGACACGTGGCAATTTGACCAAGTCCTTAACTATCCAGATTTGCTGCAACAAAATCCCAACAAATCGACATATGGCAGCCCAAGAGCGGGTCTTCGCGTGCTAATAAGCCACGTGGCCGCAAGCCGTCTATGTGGCTCAAAATACATCCTATTATAAATAGCAGGGTGCCACACCCCTGCAAAAGGCTGGCAACCTTCAAGAGAAAAGCAATTTCTTCGCGAGCTAGAGACTGGATCATATAGTCCACGGAGTAAGGCAGAGTTGATAGTACTTTCCCGAGCCTCCACCATCACCCTCCAAAATTAAAACTAAACAATTGTACTTAGATTGTTTCCTAGGATTTCTTGCTAGGCTTTTCTTTGTACAAGCTAGTTTGCAATCAAGTTCAGTGTTCTGTAATACCTGACTTTGATTTTTATGGCAAACAATACTGGCCATACCGAGTCAAAAATGCCGTCTTCGGAATGTCCTCCTTCTTCACCTTCAGGTGATGGTAACCGGACCTCAAGTCTATCTTCGAGAATACCTTTGTGCCACTCAACTGATCAAACAAGTCGTCAATCATCGGCAACGGGTACTTATTCTTGATAGTGAGGTTGTTGAGCGCTCTATAGTCGACACACATACATACCATCCCATCCTTCTTCGATACAAAAAGAATAGGTGTGCCCCAAGGTGAAGAACTGGATCTGATGAATCCCTTGTCCTGCAGCTCGTCGACTTGCTTCTTCAGCTCTGCCAACTCGCTGTTGTTGATCCTATAGACGTGCTGCGAGACAGGCTCAGCGCCCGGTACCAAGTCGATAGAGAACTCAACATCCCTGTCTGGCGGCATTCTGTCACGACCCGCACCCACCGTGAGGGTACGAGTACGTAACAACAACACATAGTGTGTCCAAATTTGGGGTTTTCCCACATGGACACAACCACAACACAAAGGACACTCCTATGACCTCCAAATGGACACGAAATGGACACAAATGGAGATACAACCATGGGGGTCATTCTTATGGGTTCAAAATAGACCTATATGCATGAGGAAATGAAAAGGAGAAGGGATTTATACCTCCCGGTAGATCGAATCGAAGAAAAGCCTTTCCGGAGCGACACCGACACGTAGAGATTCCAAAAGGACACGAACGAGCTCCGAATCCTCCCAAACTTGGGTAGCTTTCTCCTTGGCTAGAATGGAGAAGGAAAGAAGAAGATTTGGTGGCAAAATGGAAGGATTTGGTGGAGAAATTGCTAGGAATTGCTCTCTAGGAATTTGGGGAAGAACAAGAGAGAGAGTGTGGATGAGAATAATGAAATGAACTTGAGCCTATCCTCTCCCAAAGTGGCTGGCCATATGGGGCTATTTGTCCTATTATAGTAAGGTCCAAAATGCCCCCACTAACCTATTCTATGAGTATTAGGAAAGGGCTAATTGGTTGGGGCTAAATTAGTCATTCTAAAGTCTCTAATCACACTAACCTTATCCATAATAATTAGTCTAACCTCTAACTAAAATATTTCTATCATATGGACTAAAATTAATATCATGTGGGCCATGCCTAACTAGTGTGTGGGTCCCACTAGAGTCAAACTATCCCCGGGTTCCCGTTTCAAGTCGGATTGAGTTGAAATTCGAACCCGACTCAAATAACCCTAAAACAATATTATAAATAATAAAATAAATTTCAACCCCAAAATAATATCATAAATAATAAAATAAATTTTAAAAATATTCAAAAATGTAAAATGACAAAAATATCCCTGTTTCTGAAAACTGGGGGTGACAAATCTATCCACCTTAAAAAAAATTTCGTCCTCGAAATTAAAACAAAGCAATCACAGGAAGCACATGCAGAAAACAATCTCATTCAAATACTTTTCAAAAAAAAATCAGCAATAAAAAAATCTCTTTGAGGCACATCAAACATTTGTAAATAAAAACTGATACGTGTCCGATACGGACACAAAACCATCACAAAATCACACCTATCAAAGGTCAAAATCAACAATCACCAACGCAATAAATATCAAAATAATTCAAAGAGGTCAAATGCAAAATATTCTTAGGCCAGAAATGACATTAAAATATCCTAATCACATGGTTAGGCTCTAGGTCAAACAGTCTCTAGGGTTTCACTAGCAAGACATCAAAATCATAAGTCATAATTTTAAATAGTTTTAAAATAATTTAAAAATTACCAAAAATCATATCATGATTTAAATGTCAAATCAATAAATGATTAAAATTACAAAATTTCAAAATTATCCTCATTTTAGAGAACTGGGTGTTACAAGTCTACCCACCTTAGAAAAATTTCATCCTCAAAATTAAAATGTTCATACTCCTTCTAGGTCAAACCCCCCACAATCAAAGTCTCAGAACTTAAACAATCATACGATTTAAAAGGATGACATACAGGGTCATGGCATACGGTGGTAGTGAAAGTCTCATCTAGGTATACTAGTCATGCTAGACCAAAACGGTCATATAGTATCAAAACACACAAGCAATCTAAGGTGCTAAACTAGAAAAGATACAGAAATAACAATCATCAAGACTGTAAGGCAGTCTACCATCCTATATAAAAACTGGTACTTATCAAAATAAAATAAAGTTAACTACCATTTATCTAATAAGGGGTACTATTCAAGAAAATCAAAATCAAAAGTTAAAGAATGAAAGCCAATTGCATGGAAATCCAATCACAATATATTTATATATATAGCGTTAGAGAGGGAAAAGCTAGCATTATGTACAAGTTATGTAGTTCGTGTGTGTATGGGTATATGTGGACATGTTCATATGGTTAGATAATAGGCGTGTGTGTATGTGAAATATACATGAAAGTGCATAGGAGGATTTGGGGTTTCAAACAATAACTATCAAGTTACACTAATCATGTCATATTGGTTAAACAATCTACAATACACAACTCATTTGCTCATAACATGCATGGCTAACCATGTATATATGTATATATATATAAAGAGGTAGAGATTTAGTTATGTATGTATATACATTATAACATGTATGCCTAAGCTCTATATATATCTATATAGATATATAATCATGACATAGAGAGGAAGAGTTAGGTTACATGACAGGGTATACTAAGTTAGGGTGTGTGTGTGTCCTTGTACAGGATTATAGCTTAGTATTGAAAGGTTAAACCCAGTTTTAGTTCAGCATTTACATACAAAATCTGAAAATAAGCTAACATTTAATCCAGTGCAATATTAACATAATGCAATTTCAAAATTTAGAAGTTTGAAACATCACAACTAATCTCAATGCTCTCAATACATCCTAACATGATAGAAATAAAACCCTAATATACTATCAATATATTTATCTACGCATACAGTTCAATATTACATGTTAAATCTGAAATTGAACTAAACATAGAAATCAATGTAAAAATGTTAACATGTATTCAGTTTTCAGAATTTTGGAGAATTTGCACATCAAAACCAACTCAATGTTTATCACAACCTAACATGTAAGAATATGGAACCTAAATTTATATCCCTACAACAACAATGTACACAGCTCTAAATATTACATTTAAAACAATCAATTTGAACTAACATTTAAAATCCCGTATTAAGGGTTAATATGCACACAGTCTCAGATTTGACAAATTTAAACACAAAACTCAACCAAAAAAAAAATTTTGAATTGAAACCCTACGTATAACATACATGTGCAGTGATATAAATAAAACTATTATCATGAAATTTTATATTTAAATTACGAGTTAAGCTAGAAAAAGCAGAGAATCAGAAATATTGGAGTTTTAAAAATTTAAACATTAACGACATATTAATATGTATTCAGATAGGTGAAAATCAAGTGTAGCATGCATAAGTGTCAGAAAAGTGTCCACTATATATATTCATATATATTCTCATGTCCCAATATAAAATTTTAATTCTACGTTAAGACCAACAATTAGATTACTACCAAGGTTGCAAACAGGTGATTGACGTAATCAAGACAGTATTATTATTATTATTTAATACAAGAATAATAGCAAGAAAGAAATAACGATAAAATCTGTTTTTGCTTATCTGTTTAAAAGAAAAACCCATTTTGAAACCCAGAGCTAAATTTTCAAATCCAAGATAAAGTCTAGCAAAATCATCGATTCATTGTATTAAGAAGAATTTTATAGTAAGAAGTTACACAAAGTTTATAAAAACAGCTAAAGCTACTCCTAAGTTAAATAAATGAGAAACAAAACAAAACAACAAATAACAATTCTCTTTTTTTTTTGAAGGACTGAAACAAAAGTAGAGAAAACATGTTCAAAAATATTTAAGGTACAATCTGATAATCATATGCGTCTTCTTGAAATTATGTTGTCAGAATTCTGCCACGCCAATAAGCATAGCTGCAATAAACGATAGAGTCCATAATAAGGCATACACCCTATAATCATGTTATCTAGAATTCTTACCACGCCACCCGGTATGGCTGCAAAAAAATCTAGATTTCATAACTAAGATAAGTATAGCTATATCAGGCTCTACGTCCTTGTCATGCTACCAAATATGACTGCAATAAATTCTAAATTCTATAATAAAGTAGACTTTTACCTTTCTCACTGTCCTTATCAAGTATGTTATCAGGTTATACCTTAATTCCAAAAAATGTACATATACATATAAATACAAACTCAAATTCAACAACTAACATCAAGATTCAAAATTCAACAATAATCCATCAAAAATCATAAAAATACAGACTCAAATTCAACCACTATCATCAAGATTCAAAATTCAACAATAATCCATCAAAAATCATAAAAATACGGACTCAAATTCAACCACTATCATCAAGATTCAAAATTCAACAATAATCCATCAAAATCAAGTTCAATAACAGGAAGTAAAGGTAAATCAAATCAGGGAAAAACAGATTTCAAATCGAAGTTAAAATAAGATTCTCAAGAGTAGTCCCAGGAATCTCTCAAGGAGTCCTAACCGTGATTGAGTACCTTCAAAATATATTATATTCCTACTGCAGGCTGTAGTGGTACTCTAGTTCGAATACCACTACATAAACTCGACCTGCATGGGCCACCACTAAAAATGTGTCACGACCCGCACCCACCGTGAGGGTACGAGTACGTAACAACAACACATAGTGTGTCCAAATTTGGGGTTTTCCCACATGGACACAACCACAACACAAAGGACACTCCTATGACCTCCAAATGGACACAAAATGGACTCAAATGGAGATACAACCATGGGGGTCATTCCTATGGGTTCAAAATAGACCTATATGCATGAGAAAATGAAAAGAAGAAGGGATTTATACCTCCCGGTAGATCGAATCGAAGAAAAGCCTTTCCGGAGCGACACCGATACGTAGAGATTCCAAAAGGACACGAACGAGCTTCGAATCCTCCCAAACTTGGGTAGCTTCCTCCTTGGCTAGAATGGAGAAGGAAAGAAGAAGATTTAGTGGCGAAATGGAAGGATTTGGTGGAGAAATTGCTAGGGATTGCTCTCTAAGAATTTGGAGAAGAACAAGAGAGAGAGTGTGGATGAGAATAATGAAATGAACTTGAGCCTATCATCTCCCAAAGTGGCTGGCCATATGGGGCTATTTTTTCTATTATAGTAAGGTCCAAAATGCCTCCACTAACCTATTCTATGAGTATTAGGAAAGGGCTAATTGGTTGGGGCTAAATTAGTCATTCTAAAGTCTCTAATCACACTAACCTTATCCATAATAATTAGTCTAACCTCTAACTAAAATATTTCTATCATGTGGACTAAAATTAATATTATGTGGGCCATGCCTAACTAGTGTATGGGTCCCACTAGAGTCAAACTATCCCCGGGTCCCCGTTTTAAGTCGGATTGAGTTGAAATTCGAACCCGACTCAAATAACCCCAAAACAATATTATAAATAATAAAATAAATCTCAACCCCAAAATAATATCATAAATAATAAAATAAATTTTAAAAATATTCAAAAATGTAAAATGACAAAAATACCCCTGTTTCTGAAAACTGGGGGTGACACATTCCTGGCAACTCATCAGAGAAAACATCCAAGAATCCTGCTATCAATGGATGTGGCAATTCCTGCCCCGTCAACATAGCTCCACAAAAACCCTCTCCTGGCTCAGCTGCTCCTCTGGCGAACTCACTCTGGCTCTCCCGGCGGTCTAAACAAAACTATGCCTCCTCTACAGTCTATACTAGTATGGTGCCTGCTCAACCAATCCATACCGAGTACCATATCGTAGTTCGGAAGGGGCATTACGAGCAAAGACGTACTCAAATCCCGGCCTCCAAGTGTAACTCTCCATCCCTTGCAAATATTATTGACCAGGATAATGCCTCCCCCGGTCATAATCTTGCAAGTCCTACTCAGTGGTTCAGTAATAATATTGTGTCTAAGTGTAAAAAAGATAGATACAAAACTATGCGTAGCACCAGAGTCAAACAAAGCTAATGCAGGAAATGAATCGAGCAGAACAGAACCAGCCACCACGTCTGCTATGGGCTCGGCCTCTTCGACCGACAGTACGAATGCCCTACCCTGAGCTGCTCCCCTCTGATGCTGGACGAAACGCTGCTGCTGAGTCAGAAGTGACGGACCCCTCTGCTGAACAGCTGTTCTCACTGGAGGTCTAGCAAGATGTGCTCTGTCCTGACCTCCCCGAGCTGGACGAGTAGGACAATCTCTCAACTGGTGGTCGGGCGCTCCACAGAATAGATAAACGCCCAACCTCTTCCTACAGACCTCTCGGGTGTGCCCCGGCTTTCCACAAAAAGCACACTGTGGAATCTGCTTCTGTCACTACCACATTTCTAGTTTGAGGGTATTTTTGTCATTTTTGGGGTTATTTGAATTTATTAGAATTTATTTGAATTTATGGGAATTTTTAGAATTATTTTGGAATTGTTTGAATGAAGGTTGACTAGGTTGACTTTGACTAGCTTTGACTTTGTGACCTAACCCTAGTTGAGTTTAGACTTGGTTAGATTGAGACCCTAGGTTAAGTTAAGTTAACCATACTCTAGTTATTAGAATCAATTAGGAATATAGAGTTAGAATAGAAGACATTAGACACAAGTCATGACTTGTGATTAAACATTGATTAATGACTAGCCAATCCATTAGCCTTGTGATCCTAGCCCTAACCCAATCCCTACTTGGCCGGCAACATAAACCTAGAACTAGGGATTCCCCCTTATAAATATCCTCCTAAAAATTAGGGCTAGCCTCTAAGGAAGAACAAGCTTTAGAAAGAGGTATTTTCTCAACTTCTAAAATCCATAGAAATTCCATTTTAGCTCCTTTTTCCCTCAAACAAATTGCAATAGGTTTTAAATGAAGTGTTCTTGCTGTTGTTACATGTTATTCTCAGATTCAAACCAATTTGGAGAAGTTTGACCATCAAGAGGAA
Organism: Iris pallida; assembly: GCA_029216955.1. Taxonomy (NCBI): domain Eukaryota; kingdom Viridiplantae; phylum Streptophyta; class Magnoliopsida; order Asparagales; family Iridaceae; genus Iris; species Iris pallida. The sequence continues at coordinate 19,783,520 of JANAVB010040218.1, read as the reverse complement.
CACCTCTCTTTAGAGCTTTTTGGAGATTTTGATATATTGAGGTAACTTTCATTCTACACCATGAAATTCTGATTTTCTTACATATTTGGAAAGCCCTAGGTCTACCCTAACTGTAGGTATGCCTAGACCTAGGTTTTGCGTCCGTTTCGTGTCCTAAATGGACACGTATCAGTCCCATTCTCTAGGTGTTTGATGAAATGCCCCAATGGGCATTTCGTATTGATTTTCGAATTGTGTTTAAATAGAAATTATTATTTTGATGTCGCTTACACATTTGTAATCGACTGAGGTGATTTTGGTCTGGTGTCGTATCTGTTTGGACACAAGGACACATCCGCGCGCGCTCGGGACTGTCTGTCCTGCTGTTCGGGGGCTGTACCGGACACGACACGCGGCCACTGGACACGAGTTTTAACACACCCTATGGGGCAGTGACTGACACGCCACGTGTCAAGTTTTAGGGGCCCACGTGGCGTGTCGAGGGAGTAATCCTCATCGTACTGGTTGTACACTGATGGTTCGGTCTGTGTTTTAGGGTTCGGACACGGCTTTGTAAGTCGGACACGGCGACACTTGGGTGCGATTCAGGGTGTGTCAGACCTAGACTAACCCTAGGCGTACCCACTGACATGAGCACGTGTCCTAGCTCGTGTCGTATCGTGTAAACGAAACGCATGAACATGTGCTCTGCACAGCGTGTTAAACGTGCACTGTAGGTGCTCGATTCATACTCTGTGGCTTGGACACGCGCTGTGTCGCATTGTGTTGGACACGAATCCACCTAGGAAACACGAGCACTTGTTGTTCTTTAATTACCAACCATTGTTTGTGCATATTAGTTTGATTTTAATTTCGAATTCTCAGTTTACCCTAATATCCTGATACATACATTTCAGAACATTTTTCTAGTTTTTCAAACTGTGTTTTGACAATTAAATTCACCTATTTTTATGTTGTTAATTATTGGGTTGAGTCCCTAAATTGATTCTCCTATACTTGATCTAGTTGTGTGTCGATTTTTGGGTTGTTTGGTGGATATTTGATTTCAAAATGTGGCTTTTGAGTAGGACTGAAAACTGGGTTCAGTTTTCATTGAACTGTTGAGTATGGGTCCTTATTTCTAAACCTGGAATCTGATTTTCCATGAATTAGTTTTCCTTTCTTTCTCTGTTAGCTGAACTGACAGTCCCTCTCTCACTCACTTCACTGATACACCCTCTAGTTCTGTCACACACAAATTCCCTCACAGTCCAGTTCACACACCCTCATACTGTTTGCACTCTCTTCTCTCTCACTCATCACTCACTCTCTACACACACACACACTCCTCACTCACCCTCACTGTTTTCACAGTTTACACATACACACAAGCACTCTCTCTCACACCCACATGGCTCCTCTCATTTACACACACACACACACCTAGCTAAGTTCCCTGTCACTCACATCACACACACACACTCATGCTTTCCTACCCTCTCTATATGCATAATGTATGATTATGTGTATATATCAATTTAAGTAGTGTAGCTGTATATAGTAACGTATATATAGAGTATTGAGCTTATAAAAAAATATGTATATATATATATATATATATATATATATATATATATATATATATATATATATATATATATGTGATGTTTCCTAATTAATTGTACTATAACCTATGTAATGTACATATATAGGTAATATGTAGGAATGCAATATAAATATGTATATATATATATATATATATATATATATATATATATATATATATAAAAATATATATATATATATATATATATATATATATATATATATATATATATATATATATATATCCTTGTGATGCATAGATTAGGTAGCCTATAGCCTATAGCTATGGCTCATTGCCTAAGGGTATGTGTGAATGCCAACCAACATGTGTAGTTGGTTTGGATAGCCTTGTAGTGTTGTGTACTAGCTAGCGTAGGTGGAGTGACCTAGTATAGACTAATGTAGACTAGTATAGGCTAGTTTGACGTAATTTAGACTTGTTTGACCTAGTTGACCATAGTTGACCTAGATTTGACTTCTTGGTTGACCAAGGTTGACCAAGAGTTGACTTTGGCCTAGATTGACCTAGATTCATCTAGAATGCATTGAATTGCATATTGTTATCATTTTTGGACTTGTTGTGACTTGTGTTGTTCTGATTAGGAGCCAGACACCTCTCCTCGGATAGTACATTTCATCCGGACACTCAGATACCAGGCGAGTATATTCTCTGATCATTTCATATCCTGCTTAGAATTATTTTTCTGCTTTAAATTACTTGTTACTGTCACGTTGGTCATACAGATTGGTACTATATGGATCCTTTCTTGAGATGTTATCCTTAGGGAGCATCGGGTACTACATGTTCTGTGCGTTTCACTTACATGGCGTATCACTATGCTTCATTGGTTCATTGATCACTTGTGACATATACTCTTATGATCACAGAGTCTCCTTGAATCCTTATCCCATTTACTGGGTATCCTAGAATCTCCTAGAATCCCCATTTATGGGACATCCATGTATCACCCTTCGGGGGCCTTTGCATGGAATCATAACATAACCTGGTTGGATCCTTGTGTATTGATTGGGGGTACGGGGGAGTAGAAGTAGACATGTGAATAATACCCAAGTAGTATCTCATCAGAATATTTCCATAGTGTCTCATCAGAATCTCCTATGCCATTTACATGTCTATATTATACTCTGACTCACTAGCCACTGTTAGTCTCTATTTATAGTAGATATTTCTATTATAACTCTCTCTTTGTTTACATACTGTATTTTCTTCAGTACCTGTATCTTATTTTACTGCATGATTATATTTTTGAACCTGCTATGAACTGTTGAGATGTACTGTGCTCGCTCCTGTCCTGACTGGACCTGTTAAAAATATTACAGAGGACGCGGAGGAGGCCTGTGTGGATACCTTCTACGAGGCAGCCCTAGACGACACTTGCGAGCTGGACTCTCAGGAGGACCCAGCTCTAGCTGAGGATATCACCCCTATTGCCTAGACTAGCTTAGTTAGGCCTTATCTTATTTTATGTTGTCTTGAGACTGTTTAGCTAGACTTTACTTCTGTTCAAAGATTTTGAGTTGTATATATTCTTTCATATTCAGTAGCTGAGATTTGTACTCTGGATATTTGTTGGGATATTATCTTAGACTGTTTTATCATATGTATTTCCTTGAGTTCTATATCATATCGTGCTATCTCTTCCTTAGTTGTGATTGAGTTCATTTACTGCTATGTCACCCCCATTCGGGGAGTATAAACTGTTTAGAGTTATATTGTTAGATGTTGTGACCTAGGACAGCGTTCTACCGCCGACACTGCGGCGTAGGCTGGACGTACCCACGTCTCGTGCCCTTACTCTAGGGTGCGGGTCGTGACATCTTCTGTCCCTGCTGATGCTGTGCACGTGCTGGTGCCTGGTACTGCTGATGCTGCTTCTGGTAGAACGGCTTTTGCTGAGTCTGAGGTCATTTGGCCGGTCCTGTACTAGAACCAGCACCCGTAACATCACTACTCCTCTTGGGACTGAGACCCAAGTCCTCCTCTGCAATCTGAGCGTCCATCAGAATGTCCTCAAAGGTCGCAGTACGATGCCCAGACGTGCGTGATCTGACGACGTGGTTCAGGCCCCTCCTGAACTTGCGGGCCTTCTCTCCAGCATCCTGAACCATGCCCTGGGTGAACCGGCTCGGACGGAAGAACTCTGCCGCGTACTCGTCCATAAACATGTTCCCTTGTACAAGTCCCACAAACAGGCCTTCTAGTGCACTAAGAGCCACATCAGGAAAGAATTTCTCCTTGAATAGCTTCTTAAAGTACTTCCATAGCAAGCTGTCACAGTCACGCAAGGGTCTGTGTGGTACCAAGTCAGAGCGATATCAAAGAACTGACTCGCTGCTGCTGACACCCATAGTCCTTCCGAAATTTGTGCTAATCCCAGGCTCCGCTCAACATTCTCTAGCCAATCATCGGCATACAGGATCCCTTCTGTTCCCTTGAATTCTCGAGGAAACATCTTCTTAAAATCTATCACGAAGCCAGGTTTCGCCTGCTGCTGTTGTGGCTGCTGGGCTGTAGTACCTTGAGTCTGAACTGCGGTCATATTCTCTACAGCGGTGAGCGCTAACGCATTCTCCATGCTCTGCCTCAAAATCTCCGTCTGCCGCTGTGAAGCCTCAGCCTGCGCTCGCTGCGCCTCCATCATCTGCTGGAGGAGCGCGAACATCTGAGTAGCATCAATCGGCAACGCAGGTGGAGGTGGAAGAGTCCCCGGCTGAACAGGTACAGTCCTCGGGACTTGTGGAGGAAGACTTCCCGGTATTGTTGTCGCTACCTCTGGAACGGCAGGGACAGTAGGGTCAATCTCCTGATCCGCAGCTCTCTCAGTCAGAAAAATAGGTTACGACGGATCGGACCTCTCCAGTGCTGCACTGGATCCAGCTGCCTAAGCTCGAGTCATTGTCATCCTGGAGACAGATTCAAGCAAAGAAATCAATATGGCACATGATCGGATATCATCAAGGAAGGATAATTTATTTTGAAATGCAAGAAGAGTTTGTCATGGAAATCAAAAGATTGGAGTTTTCCTAATATGTGATTGAGTAACTCCTATAATAACCTAAAACCTATATCCTAACAGCAGGCTCGTAATTAGCACTCTAAGTCGAACACCTATTACGAAATTGTACTAGTTGTGATTCTGACCTGCATGGGCCACCATAAAAAATGTGTCACGACCCGCACCCTGTTTAGGGACACGAGTACGTGGGTACGTCCAGCCTACGCCGCAGTATCGGCGGTAGAATGCTGTAAAGGTCATCTAGAATATATAGAATCTAAGACACAATAATATAACCTGTCATCTCCGTACGGAGGAATATAACCACAACTCAATCACATAATTCTAAGGAAGATAAACACGATGATAAAGAATAAGATAAAGATGAGATAAATAGTCTGAAACAACGCTGAGTCGCAATCACAAGTTCAGAGACCAAGACATAAAACAATATCCCAAAATAAACACTATAAGTCTCAAAGTATCAAACTGGAATGTAATCAAGACAAAATCTAGGTGAACTAGGTCACTACTGGCGGTGCGTCCTCTACGAGCACCGGGTGCACAGGCTGGTCCTGGTCGTAGGCTCCATCTATGTCAAACCCGTAGTAGGTCGGACAATCTGCATCTAAATCCTCTGAAAAACAACGGAGGTTATCCTGTCAGGATATGAGCAAGTACAAACACCAACAGTAGTTCCATGTGAATTGATAAATACTATAAGAGACAATCATAATGAAATACAAGATGAAATGTTAAGACTGAAAATAAAACAGTACAAGAGAACTGGATATCATGTCATGTGTGAGAAATAAGATAAAACTGGAGTATAAACAATAGAAAGTGATCTGAGGTAAGATGTAAACATAAAAATAAAGTACCATGAGATATTAGAGCGTTATGTGATCGGCTTAGGTCAAGATCAGGCTGTTCCATTTGACCGACTATGCACAGGTAGTATAATAGTATAGGGATCAGGCCAGACAAAATGGAAAGCTATGCACAAGTAGTATAAGGTTAGGCTACACCCTACGTGTGGTGAGGGTGGAGCTATGCACAAGTAATAAACAAGTAGGGGTATGATCACATAACCTCTAATAACTCCCCATCCCCGAGTAGTATAATGAATCCAGACATGACAGGTCATGACATGGAATTCGAAGAGCAGGGGGCCAGCCCACTCCCAAATCGGTGTCTATACAAGTACATGAAATAATATCGAATAATGTACTCATATACTAGGTAAACCGGGAATGACATCTCATGACGAGATTCACGTATACTAGTCCGTGTATCCTCGTGTCGAGAATCAAGTATAACACTACAACTAAATCAGATATAGTAGATATCAAAGCAATGAAAACTATCAGAGAATGTACTTGCCTGTTTTCCTGAGCTGAGAAAATTGAAACTACAACCCATTCAATGAGCCAGGAACGGTCAACTCGTACAACAGTCTCCTAATGCTGAAACGGACATTACCAACGTTCTCAGAATAATCAAATTAGCTAAAAACGCCTATCCATAAGTCCAATTCTGGATACAGGGGTAAAACGGTAATTTTGGGTCAAAATGGCATTCGCCGTTGGCCCCACTTTGCACCGAAAAATGTGCCAGAACATACGGTCTATAAAGTCATCAAACTATATGTCTACAGGTCTGGTTTGACGAAACGAACCCAACCGTATGTCCAAAGTTAGATTTTGTTGGGCCGTGCACAAATTTGCCCGTTGGATCGGGTCGCGGGCCCGCCAAAATAGCGTTCCGATCGACTGTCTCAGAATCGGACCAAACTTGGTATACAGGACCAGAAAAATAATATGGTCCTGTTGGCGTAAGTTTCATCTCGATATGACGAGCGTGCACAAAGTAATTGACAAATATGCAAAAGGCTGATACGGTAAATTTTTGACGGATACGTATCAAATTCGTCACGCACACGCGACCAATTTGAATTCCGTCAAAGATCACACGTCCACGAATTTGATACGCACCTTTCGATACTTTCGGTTCGCGACCACGTTGCCCAGATTGACGGGACGGATGGCGTATCGGGACAATTTCTAAAAATTCAGTTTTGAAAATCAGTTTTTTCTCCAACTTCACAAACCAATAACTTTCTGTACAGTGCATAAAATTTAATTCTACAAAAGGGTTTTAAATCCCTATAGGTTGTCTACAAGTCTCTTCAAACCTATTTTGAAAACTCGCAACACGCTGGTCGCAAATCGGCCACAAAGTTAGGATTTCGGGACAGTTTTTAACGTCCAATAAATCAAGTTTTTTTCGATTTTGGAACTTATTTTCATCGCACACGATGCGAATCGGCACGAACTATTTGAATAAAATTAAAGGTGTATATGTTAAGATCGTACCTGACCAAGTGGTTCGTAAAACGACGGAGCGAGGAAGGAGAAATCTATTTCCGAAGTTGGCTATTCGCTGACAGTTTTCGTGCGCGGGTGGGCTACTCGTTGCGCGTTTCCCGGCGATGAATAGCTGCGGGTTGGTCGACGACGATGTCGGGGTGTACGCTAGGTTGGGGGTGACGGCTAGGATTTGGATTTTATGAAAATAAAATCCTCTCTCTCTCTCTCTAACGAAATAAATATATAAAGGGGTGTGGGGGTTTTTGGTTCGGGTTAATAGAAAAGGGAGGGGGGGTGGGCGCTCGGAAGGATATGCCTGCTGCTGCTGTGCTTTAATATTTCGTGTGTGTGTGTGTATGGGGTTTGAATGGAAAAAATCAATTTTGACTAACTATCCTATTTTGACTTTTATATATATATATATATATATATATATATATATATATATATATATATATATATATATATATATATTTTATATATATATATATATATATATATATATATATATATATATATATATATATATATATATATATATATATATATATATATATATACACACACACACACACACACACACACACACACATACATACATACATACATACATACATACATACATATATATTTACACATATACGTATATATTTATTTATATAAAATAAACCCATTAATATTTACCCACTAATACAAATATATATATATATATATATATATATATATATATATATATATATATATATATATGAATTTATTTTAAACAAAAATGAAATATTTTATTTTATATTTTTATTAAATATATTAAAGCTTTTATAAATAAAAACTCAATCAATAAGATACCTATTTAAATAATAATATAAAAACACTAACAATAATATTTAAATAATATTAAAAATAATGAATTAATGTAAATCACTATATTAGCCCTATTCAGAAAAGTGGGGGTGACAAATTTACCCTCCTAAAAAAATTTCGTCCTCGAAATTAGAGCAAACTAGCACAATAACAGTAGCAAGAACAAAGAAAAAAAATACCTCAAGGTTCGAAGAGATAAGGGTAACGCTCCCGCATCTCGTCCTCCCTCTCCCAGGTAGACTCTCCTGGAGAGTGATGCCTCCATGTGACACGAACCAAAGAAATAACTTGGTTCCGGAGTACCTTCTCACAACGATCCAGAATCTCCACAGGCTGCTCCGGATAGCGGAGAGTAGACCCCACCTCTAACTCGGAGTGATCAAATACGTGACTAGGGTCTGCCACGTACCGCCTCAACTGTGACACATGGAATACGTTATGGACTCCCTCGAGCGTAGGCGGCAAGTCTAGTCGATAGGCCACTGCACCGACCCTTCCAAGAATAGTGAAAGGTCCGATGAAGCGCGGACTAAGCTTTCTGCCTCAGCCAAAATGAATCATGCCCCGTGTCGGAGAAATCCTCAGGAACACCATATTGCCAACTTAGGAATAAGACAAGACTCAATACAAGACCCTAATGCAAACAATCACAAACAAGCACAAACAGAAATACTGATACTAACCTCGAGCTCTAACGGTCTCCGGTGGCTATCGGCCCAATGCCGCTGTCTATCCTGAGCCACCCGAAGTCTATGCCTGATCAACTTAACCTTCTCTGCTGCATCCACCACCATCTCTGGGCCAAGCAAAACTCTCTCACTGATATCGTCCTATGACAAAGGAGTGCGACATCTCCGTCCGTATAGAGCCTCGAATGGCGACATCTCTATACTGGCCTGATAGCTGTTATTGTAAGCAAACTCTACTAGGTGAAGATGGTCCTCCCAAGATCCTCTGAAATCTAACACACAAGTGCGAAGCATATCCTCGAGTGTCTGGATGGTCCTCTCCGACTGCCCGTCTGTCTGGGTGTGATACGCGGTACTGAACTTGAGCTGGATGCCCAAGCTAGCATGCAAACTCCTCCAGAAGTGGGAAGTGAAACGACTATCTCGATCCGAGACTATGCTCACCGAAACTTCGTACAATCTGACTATCTGCCGCACATACATCTCTGCCAGCTTCTCCGTAGATAGTCCGACCTTGAAAGGCAAAAAGTGGGCCGATTTGGTCAATCTATCAACGATGACCCAAATCGCGTCTTTCCCTCCTGAAGATCGTGGAAGTCCAGATACAAAGTCCCTAGTGATGTCCTCCCACTTCCACTTTGGAATGGGTAGTGGCTGAAGCAGACCACCTGGCCTCTGTCTCCCGGCTTTCACCTGCTGGGATTCGAAGAGCAGGGGACCAGCCCACTCCCAAATCGGTGTCTATACAAGTACAGAAAACAATATCGAATAATGTACTCATATACTAGGTAAACCGGGAATGACATCTCATGACGAGATTCACGTATACTAGTCCGTGTATCCTCGTTTCGAGAATCAAGTATAACACTACAACTGAATCGGATATAGTAGATATCAAAGTAATGAAAACTATTAGAGAATGTACTTGTCTGTTTCCTGAGCTGAGAAAATCGAAACTACAATTCACTCAATGAGCCACGAACGGTCAACACGCACAACAGTCTCCTAATGTTGAAACAGACATTACCAACATTCTCAGAATGGTTAAATTAGCTAAAAACACCTACCCATAAGTCCAATTCTGGACACAGGGGCAAAACGGTAATTTTGGGTCAAAATGTTTTCCGCCGTTGGACCCACTTTACACCGAAAAATGTGCCAGAACCTACGGTCTCTAAAGTCATCAAACTATATGTCTACAGGTCCGGTTTGACGAAACGAACCCAACTATATGTCCAAAGTTAGATTTCGGTGGGCCGTGCACAAATTCGCCCGTTGGATCGAGTCGCGGGCCCGCTAAAATAGTATTTCGATCGACCGTCTCAGAATCGGACCAAACTTGGCATACAGGAGCAGAAAAATAATACGGTCATGTTGGCGCAAGTTTTGTCTCGATATGACGAGCGTGCACAAAATAATTGACAAATATGCAAAAGATCGATACGGTAAATTTTTGACGAATACGTATCAAATTCGTCGTGCACACGTGGCCAATTTGAATTCCATCAAAGCCCACACGTCCACGAAGTCGATATGCACCTTTCGATACTTTCGGTTCGTGACCACGTCGCCCGGATTGACGGGACGGACGGCGTATCGGGACAATTTCTAAAAATTTAGTTTTAAAAATCAGTTTTTTTTCCAACTTCACAAACCAATAACTTTCTGTACAGTACATGAAATTTAATTCTACAAAAAGGGTTTTAAAGCCCTATAGGTTGTCTACAAGTCTCTTCAAACCGATTTTGAAAACTCGCAACACGCTGGTCGCAAATCGGCCACAAAGTTGGGATTTCGGGACAGTTTCTAACGTCCAATAAATCAAATTTTTCTCGATTTTGGAACTCATTTTTCATCGCACACGATGCGAATCGGCATGAACAATTTGAAGAGAATTAAAGGTGTATATGTTAGGATCGTACCTGACCAAGTGGTTCGCAAAACGATGGTGTGAGGAAGGAGAAATCTATTTTCGAAGTTGGCTCTTCGCTAACAGTTTTCGTGCGCGGGTGGGCTGCTCGTTGCGCGTTTCCCGGCGATGGACGACCGCGGGTTGGTCGACGACAATGTCGGGGTGTACGCTAGGTTGGGGGTGACGGCAAGGGTTTGGATTTTGTAAAAATAAATTCCTCTCTCTCTCTCTCTCTAACGAAATAAATATATAAAGGGGTGTGGGCGTTTTCGGTTCGGGTTAATAGAAAAAGGGGGGGTGGGCGCTCGGATGGATATGCCTGCTGCTGCTGTGCTTTAATATTTCGTGTGTGTGTGGGGGCGGGGGTTGAATGGAAAAAAATCAATTTTGACTAACTATCCTATCTTGACTTTTTTTTGGTTTTATAAATCATATATATATATATATATATATATATATATATATATATTTATATATATATATATATTTATATATATATATTTATATGTATATATATATATATATATATATATATATATATATATATATATATATATATATATATATATATGATTTATAAATATATACGTATATGTGTAAATATGTATGTATGTATGCATGTATGTATGTATGTATGTATATATATACGTATATGTAAATATGTATGTATATATATATATATATATATATATATATATATATACATACATACATACATACACACATACATACATATATACATACATACATACACACATACATACATATATACATATATATATTTACACATATACGTATATATTTATTATATAAAATAAACCCATTAATATTTACCCATTGATACAAATATATATATATATATATATATATATATATATATATATATATATATATATATATATATATATATATATATATATATATATATATATATATATATATTTAATACCTAAATATATATGTATATAAATAAAATCAGAATTTATTTATAAACAAAAACTAAATATTTTATTTTATATTTTATTAAATATATTAAAGATTTTATAAATAAAAATTATATCAATAAAATACCCATTTAAATAATAATATAAAATACTAACAATAATATTTAAATAATATTAAAAATAATGAAATAATGTAAATCACCATATTAGCCCTATTCAGGAAAGTGGGGGTGACAGAAGGAGCTGAAGGTGCAATTACAAGAGTTGCTAGACCGCAGATTTATTCGCCCTAGCGTCTCTCCGTGGGGAGCTCCCGTACTGTTTGTGAAGAAAAAAGGATGGATCGATGCGGCTATGCATCGACTATCGGGAACTCAACAAGGCGACCGTGCGGAACAAGTATCCCTTGCCACGAATCGACTACTTGTTTGACCAACTGCTAGGCGTGACAATATTTTCAAAAATCGATCTTCGTTCAGGCTATCATCAGTTGAAGATCAAGTCCGACGACGTATCGAAGTCTGCCTTCCGCACTCGATATGATCATTACGAATTCCTAGTCATGCCGTTCGGTTTGACGAATGCCCCAGCCGCTTTCATGGATCTGATGAACCGAGTCTTCCGACCCCAAATCGATAAATTTGTAGTCATGTTCATCGACGATATCCTTATCTACTCAAAGAACCGAGAAGAGCATGCAGAACACTTGAAGACGGTACTGCAGACTCTGTGTGAAAATAAATTATATGCCAAACAGAGTAAATATAAGTTCTGGAAGAGTAGCGTGACATTCCTCGGATATGTAATCTCTGCCGAAGGTGTCGCGGTGGACCCAAAGAAGATTGAAGCGGTGGTAGATTGGAAACGACCTACCTCGACTAGCGATATTCGGAGTTTTCTGGGCTTAGCGGACTACTACCGAAGATTCGTGCGAAGCTTTTCAAAACTAGTGTCACCTCTGACTCGCCTCACCCAGAAGGGAATAGTATTTGAGTGGAGTGACGACTGTGAATCCAGCTTTCAAGAGTTGAAGCAACGGCTCGTCTCAGCTCCAATCCTTGCACTTCCAGACGGTCCAGAAGGCTTTCAAATATTCAGCGACGCATCGAAAACTGGCATCGGGTGCGTACTCATGCAGAGAGATAAAGTCATCTCTTACGCTTCACGGCCGTTGAAGCAGCACGAGAAAAACTATTCGACACACGACCTAGAATTGGCGGCGATCATGTTTGCGTTGAAACTTTGGCGGCACTACCTCTATGGTGTGGCTTGCAGAATCTACACAGATCATAAAAGCCTGAAATACTTGTTTACGCAATGAGAACTCAACCTACGACAGCGACGTTGGCTCGAACTCATAAAAGATTACGAGCTAACGATCGAGTATACGTCGGACAAGGGAAACATTGTAGCCGATGCGCTTAGCATAATGTTTATGGGAATACTGGCCATAAATAAAGAGATACGACGAGGACTCGAAGCGATGGGTATCGAACTCGAAATTGAGTATCGACACCTGCACCTAGCTCAGTTGAAGTTAGGATCGAGCCTACTTAGCAAGATAAAGACCGCACAGAAGGACGACTCATTCCTGAAGAAGATGCTCGAGCTGATTTCAACAGGAAGGGCGACTGGCTTTGTGGAAGACGGAGAAGGGACGATGCGACTAAAGGGAAGGCTCTGCATTCCTGAAACTACCGAACTCAGAAAAGAAATTTTGATGAAGGCACATTATGCGAAGTACTCGTTACATCCTGGAAGCACCAAGATGTACAAGGACTTGTGCACTAACTTTTGGTGGCACGACATGAAGAAAAATGTGGCTACTTTCGTGTCGCAGTGCATGGCGTGTCAGCAAGTGAAGGCGGAACACCAAAGGTCAGGCGGAGAGCTGCAGAACCTCGTCATTCTCGAGTGGAAGTGGGACAACATCTCGATGGATTTTATTGTGGGATTTTCGAAGATGCCGCGGGGGAATGATGCGATTTGGGTCATTGTTGATAGATTGACCAAGTCGGCTCACTTCATCGCAATTAATCTAGGATGGAGCGTTGATCGGTTAGCGCAAATCTACATCGACGAGATTGTTCGACTGCACGGGGTACCGGCCTCAATAATCTCGGACAGAGACGGGAAATTCCTATCGTATTTTTGGACGAGCCTACAAGCGGTGATGGGAACCAAATTAAATTTTAGTTCGGCATACCACCCCCAAACAGACGGTCAGACGGAGTAGGTAAATCAAATCTTAGAGGATATGTTGTGCCTGTGTGCAATCGATTTAAAGACTAGTTGGGATACGCATTTGCCGCTTGTGGAGTTTGCATATAACAACAGTTATTAGTCGAGCATTCAGATGGCTCCATATAAAGCGCTCTACGGAAGGAAGTGTATTCACCAATATGCTGGGACGAAGTTGGAGAGCGACAAATGCTTGGACCGGAACTGGTGGAGCAGGCCGTCGAAATGGTCTGCTTGATTCGAGATAGACTCCGTATCGCACAAAGTCGACAAAAGAGCTACATAGATCTTCGCCAACAACCGCTAGAGTTTCTGGTCGAGGACCACGTGTTTCTGAAAGTAACGCCTATGCGTGGTGTGATACGGTTCGGCGTTAAAGGCAAGTTGAGCCCGAGATTTGTAGGCCCCTTCGAGATCATCGAGCGAGTTGACACGGTTGCTTATCGGATCTCACTACCTCCTGCCTTGGCTGATGTGCACGATATTTTTCACGTCTCACAACTTCAAAAATACGTGCACGATCCAAGTCACGTGGTTAGCTTCGATCAGTTGGAGCTACATACTGACTTGTCTTACTCGAAGGAGCCTATTCAAATTTTGGACCGTAAGGAGAAGGTATTACGAAATCGATTGATGTCCTTGGTCCACGTGCTTTGGCGGAACCATTCAGTTGAAGAGTCAACGTGGGAAATGGAGGCGGAGATGAAGGAGAAGTTCCCAGCGCTGTTTGTCTAATTTAAGGTTAGACCCTTATTCTTAAGTTTTGGGATGAAACTTTTTCTTAGTGGTATATTATGTAGCATCCCGCTTTCGATAGGCGACGGACTTCATAATATGCTTGCGCCGAGTCAGATCGGCCGAGAACTTAGATGGCTATCTGACTCGATCGCTGAGCTTGGTAAACGATAACACCGTACGGCATCGATCAAATCGATTTGGACGAACATTACGATAATCGATCCAACTAATGGAACGACTTCTGTTGGAATAAGTCTTAGATGCAGCGGGCTGCGTCTCGGCGAGTGAGCTCTATATAAGAGTCCCTTCGACGGGACCGGACCGCTGTATGGTTTTCTTGGAGCTTTTGCTGCTGGGTTTTGATGAAGTGCTTTCGCGTCGTTTTTTTGGATGCAATCTACAAATTTCGAAGCAAGGGAAAAAGAAAGAATTCTAACAAAGTGTTGGTGCCATTGCAGGAGCTCGCATAACTAAAGCTTGAACATTGCGAAGCGCTTCGACGGTCGGCACGATCATAGAACTTGGTGGGTGATTCGGCCCCTTCTTTTCTACTCTGTCCTGCAAACGAAATTTCCTTTACCTCGAATTCATTCAAATCGACGATGCCATGTTAAATGCATGCCAATCTACTAAGGTCAAGAACTCGGGAAAAACGTATCGATTTAGAGTAATCTACTCTAAAAAATACAAGTTTCTCACATAAACGAGAAAGTTTAAGGTTCTAGTAAAAAGATAGACTATTTTACGTGCTGTAAAATAATATGAAACGTCGATTGTGGGTTATGATGCCTCGAACAATTTGGTGTCCACAGGATGCTAAATCGGGAGTACGGCTTGGGGAAAATGAATCGTTGTATGAGTTGGGAGAAATGATAATGTCGTTCAATACTATCCGCGCTATACAAAATTGTTACATATATTAAACTGTTCACGCATTGGCATGGTCATGGACAGCTTGTGCACAAGTTGATTTTCCTCGAATCGGTATCCGGGGCATCGGAATCGAATCGACCTAGGGAGAATGAATAATCATGCTTCGGCACTGATGCATTGCGGGACCGTCAGTCAGGCTTGCAACCTAGATTAAACGGGTCAAAATGTTGTTAAGATAGTCCAACGTGGTGTGTAACACCAATGACCGCGCATATAAGATAGTAGCATGCTCACCTATTGTCTTATGCAGGTAGTAAGTATTATCTCTGTTTTTATGCACCGACAAGCACGGGCATGGTAAAAATGGGATAAATCGCTATGTTCTTCTGTATGCTTTATTACTCAAAGATGGCTATCGATATGAACTGAATTTATTTAGTTCTAAATAGAAAGACAACTCTAAAGCATGCCTAGCCTAACAATCAGAGTCGGTTTAGACGAGTGGGTTCGTCTCGTCCACTTAGCAAGTGTTCTAATCCCCTCCCCCAATTCCTCAGGTGCGGCGGGCGCTCTAAACTGAAGCTGAAGTACGGAGAGGCATTTTGAAGCTATTCCTATGCTGAAATATTTTGAAGCCAATTTAATCGACGACTTATGTATAAAAGGGCGAATGTATGGAACGGCAAGTGTTAGTTCGGGCAGCTTGTCGAGTATATTTTTTTTTGTTTTCAATCAATGTAGCTGCAACGGCATCCAATGTAATTACGACTTGCACTTTGTTGTAAGTTATGAATGAAAAGCATATTTCTATCTTCCTATACTGCGTCTCAATTTGATGTGATTTGTGAAGTTTCAACTTGGCATTTCAATATAAAAATCAACGTAACGTTCTTGCCTTGTACGAGTGCAATTCCAGACTTGTACGGCATCACGCCTTAGCGAGGACGATCGATTCGGCAAAATAACACCGGAGACGTACGGTTTGTCGACTCGGGGCGTGACAAATTGGTATCAGAGCACAGTTATGTTTCCTCAGATTTTCGAAAGATGTTTTATTGTTGGAATGTTCGTTGTGATGGCTCGATTGAATGCTTGTCGACATGCTGTGTGAAATAAAAGTTTAATACAGGTAAGCCCGTACATATTTTTGAAAAATACTAACGGGTTTACACTGTTTTGTAGGAATGACTAAGAGAAATAAGAACAATCCCGGCACAACAACCCAAACCGTGGTTAGTACGTCGAGCACAAAGAGTACTGGCCCTAGCAAAATGACTATGGAGAAAATTCTACAGTTGATGGAACTGCAGCAGCAACAGATTCAAATGCAAATCAAGGCCCAATTTGATGCACAGCAGAAGCAGATGAACGCCCTGACTCAGATAGTGAACAAGGTGGTGGGCAATACCAAGGCAACGGTCGTGTTACCCAAAGAGAGGCAAGATGTTCAAGATATTCAAGAAGAAGACGAGGAAGAAGCTCAACCGCAAATGATAAATTTTTCTTCCTTGTTCAAAGCAAAGGAGTTCCGCAAGATGAATCCACCAAAATTCAACGGCCGAGCAGAGCCTGATATGATAGTGGGGTGGCTCGCGGAGATTGAGGACTTGTTTATTCTGCTTAGCATTGAAGGGTCCCAGAGGGTAACTTGTGCGGCGTTACAGCTGCAACTGAGGGCTTACGACTGGTGGGCAGCTAAGAAGCATAAAATCTACGAAGCCGATACGGACACCATGATTTCCTGGAAAATGTTCAAGGAAGCTTTTCTCGAATAGTACGTTCCCCGCGTCGTCCGTCGTCAAAAAGAAGACGACTTCATGATGTTGCGACAAGAAAATATGTCGGTCGACGATTATGACTAGAGCTTCTCGAAACTGGCAAAGTTTGTCGGCGCCTTCCTGCCCAACAAAGAAGCATGGTGTGAATGCTTCCAACAAGGCCTAAATGACGAACTGTGAAGGGACGTCATGAATCAAAGTTGCCGAACATACCGTGAATCCTACGATGTCGCTCTCGATAGTGAGCGTGTCTTTTGTCGTATGTCGCATAGAGCCGTGCCTGTCGTCCGTAACCACTTCACCAAACGTCATAACGACGCCGGGGGATCGGGAGTATCAAAACGTCCGAACAGATTTGATGACCGAGGCCATGGCGAACAATACTGCAGCAGGTGCAATAGGCGTGGGCACCGAGCCACCGATTGTGTCACGAGATCTTGCTACAAGTGTGGCGAGATAGGCCATATACTTACATTTTGTCCGAAAAATATTCCAAATCAACACAACCCACCAAGGAACGTTTCGAATCAGCATAAAGCGCCTATACTGCAAGGCGCAAATACGGTGCCCGTTAACCCACAGAATCAACGCCATGGAGCTCAAGGCCGAGTTTATGCATTAACTCGGGACGAGGCATTCGCGTCCGATACTGTTGTAACAGGTATATTACTCTACAAAAGTATACCTGCTCGAGTACTATTCGATTCGGGTGCGATGCATAGTTTTATATCTGCTGATTATGTGAAAGAAAATAAAATAACCATGCAATCGCTAGATATAGACATTAGCGTTAGCACTCCGTCGGAAGTCGATATGCCTGCGAACTTTATTTGTAAGGATGGCCATATTTGCATCGGGGGAAGAAATCTATCCTTGGATGCCGTCGTACTTGACATCAAAGAGTACGACATAATCCTGGGCATGGATTGGTTGGGCGCTTGTCATGCAACGATCGAGTGCGCGGAGAAGAGAGTGGTGTTTCGTCTTTCTGGTGAGACAAAGTTCTCATATTCGTGCGGTACGATCTCGAAGACGGCAATGATGGTATCGACAATCTCGGCGAGACGTATGTTGCGTTCCGGCTGTGCGGGATACTTGGCATCAGTTCAAGACACACAAAAGAATAATACAAACACAATGCAGACAGATGTTGTGGCAGATTTTCTCGACGTTTTTCCTGACGAGATGCCCGAGATGCCGTCGGATTGAGAAATAGAATTCAACATCGACACCTTTCCGAATACGCGCACTACAACAAAAAACCCTTTTAATGACGGCTAAAAAGCGTCATTAATGACAAACCATGACGCTTTTTTTTTCACAGCAACCGTTATGAAAACGGGTGTTATAAATATTTTTTAAAAGCGTCATAAAATAACCGTCATGAATAGTTTCTATAAAAGCGTTATGAATAGCTAATATATAGTGCACAATTCAGAACAATTTTAAAACGTCATGAATAGATAATATGTATAGGCTCAATGCAACACATTTATAACACTTTATACTATTCAAATTAGCATATTTATAACGCTCTATACTGCACAGTATATATTACATTCCAAAAACTTAACATTATATATCACCATCTTTATTACATTTCTCAAAATAGAGTACATATCAACATCTTCATTACATTGAATATCCAAATACAGAATGTACCCAAAAAATAGGAATAAATCTCTCTTTTGCTAACCAAATTATTAGAAATATTTACATAAGTAGATTCCGACCATGGATCTTCTCTCTGCCATCTCTTGAAGATATCTGGAGTCCCAAAGAGAAGTAGTGTCGCAGCTGAGCGACGACTTGGTGCTGCTGCAGCCGGCGCCGTCGTGGGAGAGCCTCATCCTCTGATCCCTTACTCTCGCCTGAACCCTCACCAGCGCCTGTATGCACCTCAGCGTCACGTTCGCCTGCCTCCTTACGTTGTCCCCTCGCACCAGTGCCTGCAGCTTCACCAGCCCCTTCAGAGCTCTCAGCGCCCTCCTCGCCTTTTCAAGTTAGATGTTATCAAGTTAGATGTTATCAAATCCTCACCCCACCTATATCCATAATTTAGATGTTATCAAGTCAGAACCAGGTATAAATGACACATTATATTTGAAAGACCGGAAACTGGAAAGCAAAAAAAAACTTCAAGTCACTACAAAATTCAAGAAAAAAAAAACACAAGTTCAAGTGAATTTCAGAAAACCCAGAAGCCAAAACTTTCATAAATGGAAAAAAGTTTATAGAACTCTAAGTGCTCATGTCAAGAATTCCTCTGCTACGTGAAGTCCTCAGACAACTTTCAGAATGAAGCATGCATTAACATTTTCTAATTTGTACTTCTTTTGCAGCAGTAAGTAGAACCTTCTTTCTTTGCACTACAACAAAAAACCTAACTGTACAATACATTTTTATTTATCTCCTTCAGAATGTTAATGAACTACTATATTAGTAATTTTGCATCATACAAAAAAATGCTAAATATTAACGTATGTAAAAATAAACAAAAGAAGAAGAAGTAGACATACAGCCTCAATCCAGTGCTGGAAAGCTAGCGTCAGCGCTTTAGAATCCTTGGACAAACCCTGGCCAACCTGTAAAACTTGCAAAGATAAACTTTTTTTTGAAGAGAACGGGTTGTAAATTCCAAAAGATATCATGTGCAAAAGTAATTGTGAGTGCACATTCGTCTTACCCTTGGCTTCACCACAATTCTTTGCTGGTGGTATATTATGAGGGTGCACTGTGCAAATCTTGTGGATCTGCTCTCTAGCCTTATTGAACTTTAAACCTTGAATCTAAGTACCTAGCTATTTCAGTCAAATGCATATGCCAGAAGTGCTTGATTACTAGTATAAAAATAAAGCTAGTTCAGGTCTAATTTTTTAACCACTCAAAAGCATTTGAAAAATGGAAAGGATATTTCTTTTTCAAAGTCAGAAAAATTATCACTATTGTCATCAACCCTACATGTTCGTGCCAAATTCCTCGCAAAGTTAGTTACATGTATGAGAGGGACATGCCTGCCATAAAGCCTAGCTAGTCTAGTTGAATCAGAATATAACTACCTGAAACTAGTGAACAAAACCCTCCAAAGTGGATCAGTTTGGCCTGCATGTCATCTTAATAGTACTAAAAATGTTAATTTGTTCACCTTTTTCCGAAAGTTATGTGACAAAAAGGAAGAAATCAATATAATTAAGGGTCGCCTGAGCAGATTTGTATGCCACTATGTATGAAAAGATTCAAACCAACAACCTCCACACGCTGATCTTATTACTTCAGAAGCTAAATCAAAATTTCCATATTTTCTGACATTGCCAACACATGTATATATATAAGACATAACACTGCTAGTGTCACAAAAATTAAAATATATAATATAAAAATGCCTCTCAGAATGATTTTTTTTACAAAATAGGCACTTCTGTATGGCATTTTTTGTGATCGCAATTTCCTGGCTGTCAGTAACTATTTGCTGACATTGACAAATAAAATCATTGACAAGATACCTCACTGAAATCCACTATTTGTTGACATTGACAAGATAATGATTACACTGAGAAAATATTTAAAATCAAACATCATTAGCCATAAACACATTATTATTAGTATTAGTACTAGTACTAGTACTAGTATTATTATTATTATCATTACTCTTCTGGATAGAAAACTACACATTTTAGTTGTAGTAAGAAAAAAGGATAAGGTTTGGACAACGGGACAGAAACAAAGTGAACAAGCATTTGAAAGCCAATTTATACTATGGTGCTACTGAGCTGAGAATGTTAGTTTTCCAGCACATTAAGAATACATTAAGTTCAGGGTCAACTAGAAATACTTGGTTACATTTCTTTATTCATGGACAAATGACCATTTTTAAAATCTTCACCGAGCATAAATAAGTTCTTGAGGATTGTATACAGCAATAGGAAAGAATTTAAGCATTTTCATAGCAAAACACAGGAAGTAAAGAACATTAGTGATCCATGTTAATAAATCCTACATTAGTGATCCGTGTTAAGCTATATTTTGAGAACTATGGTTACACTTTCTAGTCACATGGAGCAATTTATCAGGTACTGTTTCATCTTGAGGACGTTAAACACACAGAACAAAACCCAAATATTCTCACATGGAGCAAAATTTTGTACTCCGTCTGTATGACAATCTCCATATTAGTAGTTTCATATTCATGTCCGTAAGACATAGATCAACATAAGTACACCAAAATTAACAAGATTTCTAGATTCGATTTATAAAACATATATAAAATCTTCAAATTGGATTAATAAAACAGGAAAAAGGCAGAATCTTTACCTACGAACTGCGAGTCCTCCAAGAAGTTTGTACCGGAGCGACTCAGCCTGAGCAATAGCACAGAGACCCCTGTTGTGTGGGCTCCTCCGCTCCTCCCCTCAGCGTCAAGTCGCACCTTGAAGAGATCTGTCGGCGCAGCCTCCAGAGCGTCCCGCCGTGTCGACTCCCCCTTGTGAGCGCCGGTCAGCGAACACCGGAATCCCTCCTTCGGGTGGAGCGAGGCGCTCGATGAAGAAGAAATCCATCAGAAACCCTAGAAATCGACGAAGTATAAGCAAAATATAAGCCCTAACCGAAGAGAAATTGGAAGAAAAATCGAACCTTTGCGTAGATCTGGAGTTTGGGAGAGAAATTGGAGTCGAACCGAAAAGGAGAAAAAATGAAAAGTAAAAAATTGGGGGAGAAGAGGTTTGAGGAGAAGAGATGATGCAGATAAGAAATGAATTTTCTCTCTCCCACTGAGCTTTTATACAGTGAAGGAATTACAAGTTTGCCACCGCTCTAAAATATTAATGACGTTTTGTTTTATAAACGTTATAAAAAGCCCAGAATTAGTCCAAACCGTCATAAAAAAAGGTATTTCTCAACTTGATAACGCATATGTATCAGCCGTCATTAAAACTCCTTATCGAGCGTCATTAATAGGTCTTTTTGTTCTAGTGGCGGCCGATATCAAAGGCGCTTTACCAAATGGCTCCAGCAGAACTGAAGGAGCTGAAGGTGTAATTACAAGAGTTGCTAGACCGTGGATTTATTCGCCCTAGCGTCTCTCCATGGGGAGCTCCCGTACTGTTTATGAAGAAGAAGGATGGATCGATGCGGCTATGCATCGACTATCGGGAACTCAACAAGGTGACTGTACGGAACAAGTATCCCTTGCCACGAATCGACGACTTGTTTGACCAACTGCAAGGTGCGGCAATATTTTCAAAATTTGATCTTCGTCCAGGCTATCATCAGTTGAAGATCAAGTCCGACGACGTATCGAAGTCTGCCTTCTGCACTCGATATGGTCATTACGAATTCCTAGTCATGCCGTTCGGTTTGACGAATGCCCCAGCCAATTTTATGGATCTGATGAACCGAGTCTTCCGACCCCAAATCGATAAATTTGTAGTCGTATTCATCGACGATATACTTATCTACTCAAAGAACCGAGAAGAGCATGCAGAACACTTGAAGACGGTACTGTAGACTCTGCGTGAAAACAAATTTTATGCCAAGTAGAGTAAATGCGAGTTCTGGATGAGTAGCGTGACATTCCTCGGACATGTAATCTCTGCCGAAGGTGTCGCGGTGGACCCAAAGAAGATTGAAGCGGTGGTAGATTGGAAATGACCTACCTCGGCTAGCGATATTCGGAGTTTCCTGGGCTTAACAGGCTACTACCGAAGATTCGTGCGAAGCTTTTCAAAACTAGTGTCGCCTCTGACTCGCCTCACCTAGAAGGGAGTAGTATTTGAGTGGAGTGACGACTGTGAATCCAGCTTTCAAGAGTTGAAGCAACGGCTCATCTCAGCTCCAATTCTTGCACTTCCAGACGGTCCAGAAGGCTTTCAGATATTCAGCGACGCATCGAGAACTGGCATTGGGTGCGTACTCATGCAGAGGGATAAAGTCATCTTCTACCCTTTACGGCAGTTGAAGCAACACGAGAAAAACTACCCGACACACGACCTAGAATTGGCGGCGATCGTATTTGCGTTAAAACTTCGGCGGCACTACCTCTATGGTGTGGCTTGCAGAATCTACACAGATCATAAAAGCCTGAAATACTTGTTTACGCAACGAGAACTCAACCTACGACAGCGACGTTGGCTCGAACTCATAAAAGATTACGAGCTAACAATCGAGTATACGCCGGGCAAGGGAAACGTTGTAGCTGACGCGCTTAGCAGAATGTTTATGGGAACACTGGTCATAAATAAAGAGATACGACGAGACCTTGAAGTGATGGGTATCGAACTCGGAATTGAGTATCGACACCTACACCTAGCTCAGTTGAAGTTAGGATCGAGCCTGCTTAGCAAGATAAAGATCGCACAGAAGGACGACTCATTCCTGAAGAAGATGTGCGAGCTAATTTTAACAGAAAGGGCGATTGACTTTGCGAAAGACAGAGAAGGGACGATGCGACTAAAGAAAAGGCTCTGCATTGCTGAAACTGCCAAACTCAGAAAGGAAATTCTGACGGAGGCACATTATGCGAAGTACTCGTTATATCCTGGAAGCAACAAGATGTACAAGGACTTGCGTACCAACTTTTGGTGGCACGGCATGAATAAAGACGTGGCTACTTTCGTGTCGCAATGCATGGCATGTCAGCAAGTGAAGGCGAAACACCAAAGGCCAAGCGGAGAGCTGCAGAACCTCGCCATTCCCGAGTGGAAGTGGGACAACATCTCGATGGATTTCATTGTGAGATTTCTGATAAAGCCGTGGGGGAATGACGCAGTTTGGGTCATTGTTGATAGATTGACCAAGTCGGCTCACTTCATCACAATTAAAGTAGGATGGAGCGTTGATCGGTTAGCACAAATCTATATCGACGAGATTGTCCGACTGCACGGGGTACGACTGTCACGCCCCTCTCCCGTAGGAGCGATCGTCCTCTCTAAGACGTGATGCCGTACGAGCCTAGATTGCGCTCGTACAAGGCGGGTTCCATAACGGCCGATTTCAGCGACTGTGACGAGGTCGTCGCACAGAAGTCCCATACAGAGATATTGATTAGTAGCAGCAGAAATTAGAATAAAACACAAGTTGTTCAAAAGAAGCTCTTTATTGATATTGAAGCAAAGGTTACAATGGGGTGCAAGGCCACGATTACAAGTCTCTCAAGATCACTCTTCTCATATTACAAGTCACTCAGCTCTCTCTCTCATCTCTCAATACATATCTTGAGCCAGCGGATGCTTCGGAAGGCGACGTCCATACATTATGTTCCATATAAGTCTTGACTCCATGCGGCCGCACACTTCGAATAGCCAAGGAACTCCATGCCTCGATGCATCCAAGCGAGCTCCGTGCCACGAGCTTTTACCTGCGCCTGCACATAAAAACTATGTGGATGTCAGTACTCAACTGTACTGGTGGAATGAGCTCCTCGCCCACCCATGTAAAACCAACACGTTTGATTTACTTTGTGCAACATAGTCCATTCTTATCAATTGTCTTTCTACTCTTGCCTTAGGATCAGTTTTAGGACCGATGCCTTGGCCTATTTTGTGTCTCTAGACCATCCCGTGCTTGCAACAACAACGTTGACTCAACAACGTTAACCTATCAAGTCGTGCTTGCCTTTCGGCCAAAATTAGAGACGCAACTACGCGATGAGGCTCCATTTCCATGTGATCGTGCTAGGAATCCATCGTGTTGTACCTCACAACTCAGGGTAACTAAACCATATCGTCGCCTCGCGGCCCTTTCTACTTTAATCACCAACTGACCCAATCAGGACTTGCGGACTAAATGTCACTCGACCGATTTTGCCTTGCGGTATCTCCTGACTTAAACTCAAGACAACTCAATCATAACTATGCAACTTATATGCCGACAACATAAGACTCGATGCCATATCTCGTGCCGATACACGGTGTCTACGCTGCAGCCAAATCTTAGGCCCCAAAACATCGTCTTTATCGTGTACGTATTCTTCCCGACTCTTAATTCACTTCACCTAATACTCGACTCAGTCCAAAGGCATATACGCGGGTCGCCGTCCATGCCGATTCATCTATATAAGGTCACTAGCATAACAAGCTATACCTGGACTCATAGCTTGCGATTAGCCGGGACCCTTCCAGCGCAAGGTAGCTAGCCCCCTGGAAGTCCCCGACTAACCCGGTGCTATCGATTTAGCACAGCTATCACCGTGTTTCCTTGGGCCAAAACGGTCCTGTAGCTCCCCTTCCCGAAAATTTTGAAAACTTTTTAATATTTATTTTATTTAAATGGTGATATGTTTAGATTTTATAAAAAAAATGTATTTAATTATTGGCTTATTGAATTGCGTTACTATTATTATTATTATTATTATTATTTATGGAAGTTATATAATATTAATATTACTATTGTGGTGATTAAATATAAATTATTATTATTAATAGTTATTAGTATTTTATTCTCTATCAAGATATATATATATATATATATATATATATATATATATATATAATATGTGTGTGTACGTATAAATGAATATATATTAGATATGGGTGGATACTTGTATATATATAAATATATATTGAAGAGGTGTATATATGTATATATATATATAAAGGTATGTGTATATAATATATATATATATATATATATATATATATATATATATATATATATATATATATATATATATCTGTGTGTGTGTATATATATGAATATACATATAGTATGTATGTGAATATATATACAAATATATGTGTATGAATCTATATATAAATATACGTATATATAAGTATATGTGTGTATATATATGTATACGTGCATGAGTATTTATATATATATATATATATATATATATATATATATATATATATATATATATATATATAAATAGATATACGTATATATGTAAATATTAGAAAAAGAAAAAGAAAAGGAATGAGTAAGAATTCAGCCCAGCCGAATGGGCTGATCCCAGGCCCGAGCCCACCCAGCGGAGCCCAGCCCGGCCCAGGGTGAGCTCAGACCCAACTGAGCCAGCAGGCCAACCCAGTCCCCGCATGGCAGGCCCGAGCCTTAGTCTTAACCTGTATATATATCGAATACATATAGAAACCGACAGTTTCAGAAAGAAAACGAAGAGAAACCTAAGCAAAACCCTAGATGATGCTCGACTTCCGCGCCACCCACGGCGCCCCCAACCCCTGGGCGGTCCCAGCACTGCCGTATGGCCGCTGCCGGCGCGGCAAGGCCGGAGCACGGCCGCTCACGACAAGGAACAGCACCCAGCGTGACAGGGAACAGCACCACTGCGGGGCTGACTTCGTGGCAGGTTTTTCGCCACCTCGCTTCGTCGATTCTTGAACCGCTTGCGCTGGTACGAAGCTAACCTATAGCACTTCAATCTCCTTCAAATAGTTTGGGTTAATTCGCTTCGTGCGCGTCACAAATCGATTCCCAAAACTGGGAAAAATCTCGATTTCCAGGATTTAGAAACTGCCCCAACGGCCGATATTCGCGGTCGATTTGCGACCAAAACATCGCGAATTTTGGAAAACCGCCTAAACAGACTTCTAGACAACCTAACCAAGATGAAAACCCTGTTTTTAGATTAAATTCTTGTGATTTATTTTCTGTTTAAAATTAGGATAAAGTTTCCCAAAAACCTGCTTTAAAAACTAGAAAATTGCTCCACACGACGTGCGTCACGCCATTCCGGGCGACGTGGTCGCGCACCGTAAGTATCGAACGCTGCGTAACAGCTTCGTGGTCGTGTGGGCTTTGACGAAATTTAAATTGGTCGCGTGTGCGCGACGAATTTGATACGTATCCGTCGAAATTCACCGTATCGTGCACTTTGTAAATTCTCTAATTACTTTGTGCACGCTCGTCAGATCGAGACGAAACTTGTGCCAATAGAACCGTATCATTTTTTTGGTCCTGTATGCCAAGTTTGGTCCGATTCTGAGACCGTTGATAAAATTACCGTTTTGCGGGCCCTATGGTCCCACTCAACGGGCAATTTTGTGCACGGCCCGCCGGAATCCAACTTTGGACATACGGTTGGGTTCGTATCGAAAAACCAGATCCATAGACATATAGTTTGATGATTTCAGAGACCGTTGACTCTGACACGCTTTTCGGTACAAAGCGGGTCCAACGGTGGACATCGTTTTTGTCCGAAATTATCGTTTTGCCCCTGTATCCAGAATTGGACTTAAGGACAGGCAATCCTAGCTAATTTGACTATTCTAAGAACGTTGGTACTATTTATTTCAGCATCCGGAGACTTCTACATGTGTTGACTGATTGTGGCTCATTGAGTGGTATGGTATTATTGGTTTCTCCAGCTAAGGACCTCAGGCAAGTGCACTTTCTGATTGCTTTTCGATTCATAGTAGTCTTTTCATTTCATGTCTTTACATATATCTTGCTGCTTGTTGACACGCTCGTCACACGGAGTAGTCGGGAGGGGAAATATCTTAGTAAACATGTGGACTACCCAGAACTATCCCAATATGTCTAATCTTGCATGCTAGCCGCTGCGCATGACACGTGCAGTGTGCCTTATTTACCCCCTAGCCGTCCACATGTCGAAACGGATATTTCACACCACCTAGATAGATGTCTTTTATTAGTTTTTCCTTGTTTATCTCTACCGTGCTATGCCATCAGTTTTCTTACTAGCTTTCATATTCCTTATGCTATTTTCATGTCTTGTTAATTCTATTATGTTTTCGTTTTGTCGTCGGTTTGTGTACTTGTTCCATTCCTGACTGGAAACCAACATTTTTCAGGTTTAGCCGCAATCACTCTTGGCACTGGGGAAGGCTTGGGTATGCTGAGGACGACCTAGAAATAGAAAACAATTGTATCAATTTTATTAATTGTAAACTACTGTATTTTCTTTAATTATAATATTGTAATAAATGTAGAATTGTGAATGAGCATCAAATGTTTTCTTGAGCATTTATTTCTTGCGGGCTTGACAGCGTTCTACCACCGACTCTGCGACGTAGGCTGGCTTGGACACGTCTCGTATCCGAATAGTGGGTGCGGGTCGTGACAAGTTTTTGTGGTGGCCCATGTAGGTCAGTTTTTGCAAAATATTGCGAACTCGTGATGGTACGTTAGTCGTACTATTGCGAGCCTGCGACTAGGAAATGCTCATTCACAAACTAGGATTAAAATAATTTAAGACAATAACTAGGACTAGGAGTACCTTGTTCAAATTGACCATTGGATAGTTAAGGCTATTAGATAGGCCATGCAATTTAGAAGCTTGCTAGATCTCTATAGGTACACTGATACTTTTGATATGACATTATGATCCAACGTGGATCCACTATTCACTGGTGAGTTAGGCTTTCCTATAACTAAGGCTTTAACCTTGATAATTTGCTCAATTTTCTTTTGCTCTATTTAGATATGAACCTTATATCATAAATTAGAATTGCCTGTTTTAAATTCTATTCTGCTATAAGGAGTTGGTTTATAATTCCTGATTATGTTATTCCTGTATGAACCCCGAGTTAGATTTGATTTAAAGTTTTCCTCAGCAATTTGAAACGCATATGAAATAGATACTAGAGTGTTTGTATTCTTTCGTCTTTAATTATTTCCTCCATGATTAAATCTTTTATTCTAAAAGTTGTGATTGATAGGACAAATACCGACGCTCTATTTTAGTCAACTTGTTTGAATCTCTAGAAGCTCATGGATTTTTACGATTATAGTTAGAGAAATATTAGCTAACCCATAAAGTTTAGACAGCAGCGCACTGTCGTCAATTATTTGAGAGTGGAGAATGTGGGTTCACTGCAGCCAGCAGCGCACTGGCAAGGCACAACCCATAGAAATGAAACCATTTTAAGGATCATAGGTTATAGAATATTGCTAAAACTATGTTGTAGTTGACCAAGACTTTAGGGATAGTAAGATTTTAGGAAGACTGTATAAGCAAGAACACCAGGTAAGGTTTGACTTTCTCAAAACTCGAACTATTGTGCCTCCTTTCCAAAAATCTCGCATCCTTGTGTTTCGACTATCTTGACCGACGCTGCTATTACAACCTAGTTTTTGCAAGCTTACTCTTTTATCGAGCTTGATTCAAGACACATGTTTATTGGGGACGCCCGCTAACAGATTGTCTAATCAGAATCATTGTATTACGGTCTGATCAACCATGATGCATTTGGTTCACTTTTCATCTAATTACCCTACGTGGACAGAGATATAGAGATATCCAGGATCTCATCCGCGATTGCTTGACAATTCCTCTTGAATTATATATTCGTCTTTGAATCACGTAATTGTATTCAGTGACATCTCTCTTGAACTCTTTATGTTTTGTCTTCACTGGTTGGAAAGACAAACTCGTAATTGATAGATAGATACAGGGTATCCCCATGGCTATGATGGTTGTATACACAAGGATAACTACCATCGGCCAGTCAGGTGAATAGAACCTTGTCTTGAGTTACTCGTCCTCCCTTCGACACTAAATCTACTATCTTGACCTTCTAGTCATTGGAGTCCGAGGATGATTAGGATCTTCCCTAAATCAAATGCCAACCTAGGAGACTATCTACTCCCATGAGACCGATTGTTGTGAGCCTCAAATTATTTGAAGCTTGCTTTAACTAGAACGCTTGTGACAATAGTCTGGCAGGTTCGACACAAATAGAAGTCACGACCCAATCGTTAGAAACCTTTTTACCTTAGAGTTGGTTACCCCGTCAATAACTCTTGTATACTATGGATGGGTAGGTTCCTCTAATTAATTGACCTTGTGTCATTGTACACATTCGTTTTTCTATTTATTGAAGAACGACCCTTGACTTGATTTATACCTACCGTATCCGTTACGTCGTGCCTTATTCTCTATTAACAAGAGTCGAGGTACAGTATCCGGACTTTGGAATCCTTCTAACCTCATCATTCCTAAAACTCTGTCCCAGCTTCTAAGGTGGGTAGACTGTGAGCCTTCCAAAATTTTTAGGATGTACGAAGACTACCGATTGATTAGGATAACTTCTCATTAGGTTGATAATTAGCGCCCACGGACTCCCACTTTTCATTTAGATCATTTTTGTGTCCCCGACCGTGTCAATAATATTCGGAGCACGAGGCCAGCTGTTACCTTCCAACAAATTTTATATGTAAGATCTAGACGAGTCCATCTTTATCTAGGTAAATCATGTCCCACTCAAACCCGTCCCCTTGTACTCTATTTTTATGGTACGACTTTCAG
Source organism: Iris pallida (assembly GCA_029216955.1). Classification (NCBI taxonomy): domain Eukaryota; kingdom Viridiplantae; phylum Streptophyta; class Magnoliopsida; order Asparagales; family Iridaceae; genus Iris; species Iris pallida. The sequence goes on along the minus strand of JANAVB010040218.1, from coordinate 19,753,289 downwards.
GATAAAAAGACTAGTTATAACCCTTACCATACTACCGATACACTTTCCGACTTCCATTAGAGCCTCAACCCTAACTCAATTCCTTCAATCCAATCTGTAGTTCAAATCTACTCTGGGCTGCCCTAACTATAGTAGAAATAGTTTTATCTTGGGATCTTTTTCAGTCCATATAGATTGAGATCCAAGGTTCATCCAACCAGCGAGTGATTTCTAAATGAAGAACCCATTAAGACCCAGTAAACCTATCCATACATACCACCGTATTTGGACTAGAAAACTGAACTGTTTGAAATAAGTACCTATACCATTATGTAGGCTCCACCCCTTAGAAAGTGAGGTCATTCGTAACCCTTATTCCATTTACCTGGAAATCAAGATACGATTTTGTATTGCATTTACATCCTTGCTCGTGTGTTTAAATAACCACGGACAAGATCATGTTTGCCATTAAAATTATTTGATTACAAATTTCAATACAAACAGAACAGTGTTACAATATAGGACTTAGATGTAGTCCTAGGAGTACACTTTTGTTTATCTGGATTCCTTGTGCCGATGGAGCGAGTGGTAATACGTTGACTCCGTTGATGAGCTGACGACGGTTATCGGTTCTCTGAAGGTTTGGATTGCTCTGGGTGCTGGAGCTTGCTGAGAGGAGAAAGACGTTGAGTGTCTGTATCTGCCTCTTTGGTGATATGTTCCTTCCTTGGGTGTTCTCTGTGTTGTCCGTGGGTGAGAAGGAAATGATCCCTCTATTTATAGCTGGGCAGGTTGGCTGCTCATGCGCGTATATGTAGGATGCGTCGGTGCGTGGGGACGCCACGTGGAGATTTCTGATAGAGGCGCGTGGATGATGCGCCCTGATCGAGGGGTTGAACTCTTCATACTGCTGTTGTGAGCCGGCACGTAGCAGAGGGGAAGATCTTTCTATTGCTAAAATCTTGGGTGAGTTGAGTCAAAGGACACGTGTCGTCGACTCAAGGCTCGGAGATCTCGGATTTGATGGGGGGAATGATCTGGTGGAATGCACCTAGGATTGGGCGCATGAGGAGACTTTGGCTCGTAACCTTTAGGAGTCACGAACCATTCGGGACGCATGGCTTTTGAGGCGCATGCGAGGCTTCAGTAATGACTTTACTTCTGTCTTTCGGGATCAGAGAGAAGTCTGAGGCACATGGCTTTTGAGGCGCATACAGAGCTTCAAGTGGAGACTTTTCTTCTGTCTTTAGGGATCAGTAAAAAGTGTGAGGCGCATGGCTTTTGAGGCGCATGCGGATGGTTGGGTAGCCACGTGGCAGTAGCCGTCGGAGTAAAGGTAATGATGATGCTGACGTTGCCGACGCTTCGTCTTCTGAAAAAGCTGTCGACTGTTCAGACTTTGGGAGGTGTGCTGCCAACTCTGTCAGTTCGGTATTTAATATTTCTGACATTCGATGGACAGCTGAGTAGGCGTGTCGATTGGCGTTCCACTAGGCGTATGGGGACGCATGGGGGCGCATCCTCTGTGATGCGCTTGGTACTGAAGGGCGCGTCTGTGCTGATGCGCTTGATGTTGAAGGGCGCATCTGTGTGATGCACGGGCTGGCCAACGCATCTGTTTGTATGACATATCTTCATTGGTTCGACTATTGAGTTCTTCGAAGCATTGATGGCTCTCTGACTTAGCTAAATTCGAAGGGGCGAATTCATCATCATGAATACAAGTTCATTGCACAAACTTCGGGAAGGTCGCCATTTGGCGTATGGGTTTGATTTGCCCTGGCCTATGAATAGTAACAGTTTGAGAGAGTTTTGTTGTCTCTCCCTTGACTTCTCGACGAAGATGGATTCGACTGATCATCCTCCTTGGCAAGACGTTGTACTGTAGATAATGGTTCTCCTTGTTCGAAGAAGCTTTGATGGTGAACTCCTTCAGAAGATAAGAGCCCCAGGCTGGTAGATGCGCCTGTACATTGACGAGGAAGTGATTCACTCTGACGGGACGGAGTGATGCGCTGGGAGACATGTACATCATGTTACAACTGTTGGAACACAGACTGCCTTGGTGGTGGAGCCACTGTCTTGTGGTAGCAGCAGTTGATGGAGACCGTAGCACAAGTGTGTCCTGTGAGGGGCACATTATGCTTTGTTGGTCGGCTCTCCTGATCGGCGCTTGTGAGTGATCACGTTGCGCAGATCGTTGGAGGAGAGTGCCACCTTCGCACCCCCTTCAGGCGCATGGCAAGGCCAAGCGCCGGGGTGGTCAAGTGAGTGCTGCGCCCCCTGATCTAACACCAAACAGGCATCCCGATCAGTAGTGGGGGAACCACAGCATTTGAAGTGACTTGAATGGACCTCAAACGCACAACCAGAGGAGGCACGGGAGTTCAAGACCACTGGATTTGCCTTACTCGACTTGGTTGTGCACGCAATAGATGCGCCCAAGTGAGACAAGGACTTTGAAGGTCGGCTCGTTTCTGGCACCGCAACACCCGAGTCGACTTTGTACAGCTTACCATCAGCAGCGCGCATGATTGTGAGCGCATGCTTCTGGTTTACTACTGGCATAGCACGTTTGAGGCGCATGGCCCGTGCCGCCTTGGACTTCTTCGTACCAGCCCGTGGGGTGCATAGTATTCAGAGTCCAAATTATCCTCGCTATTACAGCGAGTGAAGAACTTGCAGCCAACCCAGAAGAATACTGCAACTTTTGTGGCTCGAACGGGCTCCCTAGATAATAGGCTCCCTTTTCTTTATTTATTTTTGGTGCCCTTTTCAAAGGAGACAAGAGGTCTCTATATATAGAGTGGAATGAGGCCTCCCTTCTTCTCCTTTCCGATGTGGGATTTAAAAGAAAGATCCCTTCTTTTTCATGCTTCTATAAGACCCCCTTCAAAGTTTTTAAAACTTTTGGACAAGTTTTGAAATACTTTGAGCAAGAAGCATGAATGGTAGAGCTGTTTAGGTGTGACAATCCTATCAGAGGTAGTATGGACGTGATAGGTTTGGGTACTTCCACTGGGGAATTTATGTGGACTTATCATCCATGGCGCACCTTGGTTTTAGGTACAGATAATAAGTTGAGAGAGAGAGAGAGAATCAACATATTTACTCAGAGGTAATATGGACGTGGTAAATATGGGATTGATGGTAGAGCTTTCCTACTCAGAGGTGATATGAACGTGGTAGGAATGACTCTGGAGGGAAATACACGGAACTACTCAGAGGTAATATGGACATGGAAGTTCCGCTGGAGATGTTTAGGGATTATAATCTCTTCTTTTTGTACTTTTACAACTCTTGCTGGGGATAGTGTAGTCCTTTACTCTCTCTTTTTAGAAATAAAAAAGTACACAATTTTCTGTGATGTGTTCATTTTTGTTGTCATGAACTTGATGATTTGTGTGGACCTATTATTTTTTACGCACCTTAGTTTTTAGGTACAGATAATAAGTTTGAAGGAACCAACATGTTTGCTCAGAGGTAATGTGGACATGGCAAATATGGGGTTCAAGTGGTGGAATCACCCTACTCAGAGGTGTTATGGACGTGGTAGGAATGATCCTGGGGGACACGCAGAACTACTCAGAGGTGATATGGACGTGGAAGTTCTGCGATCAATGTACGACAACGCAGGGGTTGTCTGTACGGGATGTTTACTCAGAGGTAATGTGGACGTGGTAAACATGATGGATAGCGTAGTCTTACGGGATGTAAGATTCCGCCTTGTAGGGTGTAGAGGGACAACTCAGAGGTGATGTGGACGTGGTTGTCTTTCTACTGGAGGATGCTACGGAACAGCTGGGTTCCGGAAGCGTATGGTTTTGTTGGAAGGGAATTATCTGTGAATCCTGATAATTGGGTCCATAGATCCCCTTGTGGAAGCACATATCTGAAAGATGTCAAGAGTAGTACTTCTTCAGGAACTTGCCGTTGATGGGCATCATGAACAAGTCCCCATTGGGTTTGGCGAGGCGGTAAGCACCGTTTGAGTATACCGTCTCAATGATGAAAAGTCCTTCCCACTTGGGCTCGAACTTTCCTGGTGCCTTATGAGTTAACACCATCGGCCTTCTGACTGCCAGAACCAGGTCGCCAACTTGAAAAGTTCTCTGTTTGACCTTCTTGTTGAAAGCCTGTGATATACGGGCTTGGTAGAGTTCGATGCGTTGTTGAGCTAGGAGACGCTTTTCATCAAGTGCCTCCGGTTTCCGCAGGCGACGATGTTGATTGTCTTCTTCTGTGAGTTGGTTTATGATTGCTACACGAAGTGAAGGTATCTGAATCTCGAGAGACAGTACCGCTTCGCTCTCGTAGACCAGAGAGAATGGTGTGTTGCCTGTTGGGGTCCGTACCGTTGTGCGGTAGGCCCATAGGCATTCGCCAAGCTTTTCGTCCCAGTCGCATTTGTTAGATGACACGACCTTTTGAGTAGCCTGACGATAGTCTTGTTAAACGCCTCTGCTAATCCGTTTGCAGCCGGATTGTAGCCGGTTGATGCCACGTTTTGAATACGATTCTTATCACAGAATCTGCTGAAAATATGGCTGATGAACTGAGGACCATTGTCGTAGATGATCCTCCGGGGTACCCCGAAACGGTAGATGACGTGGTGCTTGATGAAGCTGACTACCCTGGAGCTCTTTACTTCCGCCAATGGGACTGCCTCTGCCCACTTGGAGAAGTAATCGGTAATGGCCAAGATAAAGCGGTGCCTCCTTGATGAAGGAGGGGTGATCGGTCCTACAATGTCCATGTCCCAGGCTTCGAAGGGCCAGGAGGCGACTGTAGGATGTAGTGGTTCTGACGGCGTATGAATGAAATCTGCGTGAAGTTGGCACGCATGGCACTTCTTAGCATAGTCGACAGCATCAGCGGCCATGGTTGGCCAATAGTAGTCCATACGTCGCAGTCGATCCTCAACTTAGGACCAGGTTGATGAGCTCCATAAGTTCCGTCATGAGCTTCTCGAAGAGCTTCGGTCGCCTCTTCGTTGGACAGGCATCGAAGGAGAAGCCCATCGTAGGAGCGTCGGTACAGCATTTTAGTGGCTGTATCATAATAGAATCGAAGAGAACGTCTCCTGACTGAGACGGCTTCCTTCGGGTCCTCTGGGAGAGTTCTGTAGATGGCGAAGTCGATGAACGGAAACCTCCAGTCTCGGACATTAACACCAGTACTTGTCGGCATGGCGTGGGCCACTCGTAAGCATAGGTTGTTTCTAGGACAAACCAAGTCTCGGCCAACTACCGTGACGTAGTGTTGAGTCCCAAGGGGTGCTGCTAATGAGGCCGCAAGGCCAGCCAGAGCATCAGCCTCTAGGTTTTGTAGGCGAGGTACGTGTTCGATGAAGAACCCGATAAAGGTTGAAATGATGTTCAATGCAACTTCATGGCAAGGGATCAGATCTTCATGGCGAACCTCGTATTGCCCTCGGATCTGGTTTACGACGAGTTTCGAGTCGCCGTAGGCTTCCAGATGATCCACCCCTAGCTGTTGTGCCAGCTGGAGTCCCATAATGAGCGCGTTGTACTCGATAACATTGTTGGAGCACGGCTTCGAAAGAGAGTAAGCAAGGTGGATGACCAGCTGATCGGGGGAGACTAAGACTACCCCCACTCCTGCGACAATATGGCCTTTGGGGCCTGTTCTTGAAGCGCCATCGAAAAACATCCGCCAAACGGAGCTTCCTTCGATGACGTTTGATTCTTGAACCTCATCCGGGATGTCTTCATAGAGTCTTGAGGACTCCGGGATGGGGTGTGCAGCTAAAAAGTCGGCCAGGGCCTGACCCTTAACGGCTTTTTGTGGCACAAACACCATGTTGTATGGTGTTAGCAGGATCGCCCATGTAGCCAGCCGGGAGTTTAATGACCCTGGCTTCGTCATGAAGACTCTGAGTGGATTGACTCGGGAGATGACATGAATTGTCTGGCCCGAGACATAATGGCGAGTCTTCTGGATGGCAAACACCAAGGCCAAGCACTCCTTTTCAACAGGGTTGTACCGGTGTTCGGCCCCGATGAGCGTTCGACTGAGGTAGTAGATCGCTTGCTCGTAGCCCGTATCGCTGTTTTGAGCCAGCAGAGCGCCAAGGGAATGATCCATGGCACGGACGTAGAGGAGAAATGGTTTACCGACGACAGGTGCTACCAGGACTGGCGGGCTTGTCAAATAAGCCTTGATGTCGTCGAAAGCCTTTTGGCACTCCTCTGTCCAGACGTAAGAGACTCCCTTCTTCATGAGCTGAGTAAAGGGTTGACATTTACCGAAAAGGTTTGCTATGAACCTCCGGATGTATGCCAGACGTCCCTGTAAACCCCGAAGTTCTCGAAGATTCTTCGGAGGGTCCATGTTGAGGATGGCTTTGGTCTTCTCGGGATCGACATGAATACCTTTCACCGTGATGACAAAGCCCAAGAATTTTCTGCTAGAAACCCCCAGGAAGGATTTAGAGGGGTTCATCTTGAGTTGATGTGCCCGCATGAGATCGAAGACTGTCTTCAGGTCCTGTAGGTGATCTCCTTTGAGGCGGCTCTTGACTGCGATGTCGTCAACATAGCATTCGACTGTCTTGCGAAGATGTTGACGGAAGATGGTGCTCATAGCTTGTTGGTATGTCGCACCGACGTTCTTCAAGCTGAAAGGCATCACTGTGTAGCAGAAAATACCCTTTGGAGTCCTGAATGACGTGTGTTTTGCGTCATCGGGGAACATCTTAATTTGATTGTAGCCTGAATACCCGTCCATAAAAGACATGTGTTCGAAGCCACACGTGTTGTCGATCATCACGGCAGTGATTGGAAGCGGGAATTCGTCCTTCGGACAAGCAGAGTTGAGATCCCTGAAGTCGATACAGACTCGTATCTTCCCATTCTTTTTGGTGACAGGTACGACGTTGGATACCCAATCTGGGTGTTATTCCTTACGGATGAAGCCGCTGGTCAAGAGCTTGTCCACCTCTAGATCGATGGCATTCATGATGTCCGGCCGAAAGCGTCGCTGTTGTTGTTTAATAGGTTTGGCATCGGGTAAGATGTTCAACCTATGCATTGCGATCTGTGGATCGAGTCCCGACATGTCTTCGTAGCTCCAGGCGAAGACATCGATATACTCCTTAGCCAGTTGGATTAAAGACTCCCGGTCTTCTCCTTCTAGGCTTTTGCTGATGAAGATGGGTTTGGAAGAAGACCCGTCCCCAAGGTCGATCTGCTCGACTTCATCTTCGGTGGGAGGTTCACGTAACTCGAAACGAGACTCCCATTGTTCTCCTAGGCGTTGAGCCCAGGGTTCTTCTTCGAAGGGTTCCGGCGCTTGGTCTTCGCCTTCATCTTTTTGAGATTGTGCTGATGTCATGTTAGCTGACAGCACTTTCCTGAAGACTGATCCGATACTCGTATCGGAATCCCAAGTCGATGCTTCGGACGAGTGGGAATGTTCTACGTCTTCTGCGTCTGAACTCTCTAGAGTTGATGGCGGCGTGACATAGCCTACCCACCGTCGAGTCTGATTGTAATAGTCCTGCGGCTTTCCTTTAGGTGTTGGAAGCCGGAGAGGGAAACGTCGACCCTTGCCGTAGTTTAGGCCTTTGTTGCTTTTCAGGTCGTAGCCCATCTTTTGGATGATGTGTTTTACCGTATCCGTGTACCGATAGACTTGTATTCTGCCGGTATCAGGTTCTGGCTCGAGTGGCGGGAGGTCTTGATGACGTTCGACTTTACCAAAGATGATGGATCCTTCGTCTCGACTTCGTAGAGGGACTATGTAATAGACTCCTTGAGACGGGACTACTCGATTTACATGATGGACGGTCGTTATTTGTGTTTGCAACGACCGTAGAGCGTCATCTAATGTATACATAACATTCCAATGTGGAAGACAAGAATAATTAAAAGACACTCTATTATTTTATCCCGTGGGATTACATTGTCTAAGGAGGGTGCATCTACATCAGCAGAGATATATTCGCTAAGCTCCTCATCTGTAAGCACTGGGGTTGGATCAGGAGAGTCCACCATAGCTTTGATTTTGGGGTCCGAGAGGGTTATGTGAGCCCTCCCTGGCATCTTGGATGACTGCGGCGGCTTGCCCTTAAGACGCACCTTCAGAGGTGCCTCAACTGCACCTTCAGTGATTGGTGCCTTCTCCTGTAATTTTGCCACCAGGGGAGCCGATGTTTGAGGCGGCTTTCCCTTGAGGCGTATCTTCAGGGGAGCTTCAGGAGTTGGTGCTTTTCCTGGTAGCTTGATGCTCATTGGAGGCACCTTCTGGGGCGGTTTGCCCTTGAGTCGGATCTTCAAAGGGGCATCGGGAGTCATCTCAGGCTCCATGTCTGGCTCAGCTGCCGTCTCTGCCTTGTCATCAGCATCATTGGCTTCCCCCTCGTCAAGTGACTTGTATAAGTCGGAATCGGTGAAGTAGGCTTCAATCCCTTTGAAAGGATCGATGTCTGCGAACTCCGTCTGGATGATGCCGTTGGTGGATACATATTTCATGCATTGGTGAAGCATGGATGGCACCACCATGTACTCATGTAGCCATGGTCGACCGAGCAGGATGTTGCAGTTGACCTCGGCATCCACAACATAGCAGGTCGCCTCAGTTCTGAGGTTACCGATGTGACACTTCAGTCGAATTTTGCCCAGTGGCTCGCTTTTGCTAGCATTGAAGCCACTGATGGTTGTGTTGGAGGGCGCCAGCCGGTACATTGGGATCCCCAGTGTTGATAGCAGCGCCTTCGGAATGATGCTGAGAGAAGACCCCGGATCGATCTGAATTCGGTTCACCTTGACTGAACCGATATACCCTGTATAATACAGCGGCCGGTTATGTCGGTGGAGTTTGAGCAGCATGTCTTGTTGGGTGAAAGTTATGTTTGGGATAACTTCATCCGCACAATGACAGTGCGTACAAGTAGTTGGGAGGTCTTCAGGCTGCTTGACCTGACTGAGAAAGGATTCATCATCCTTCAGAGCTTCACAGAGAGCTTCTCGGGAGTCTTTGAAAAGACGCAGGAGCTCGAACAAAGATAGGCGGGCAGGAGTACTGGCCAGTTGTGCCAGTATGTCGAAGTTGTGGGACTTGGCTAGCCCCGAAGCATTCTCCTTTCGTAGAGGTCTGTCGAAACGAGCCTCCACCTGCTTCTGCTTATTGGCTGCTGAGGGCTTAGACGGGCCCTCTTCTTGGACAGCAGGGACGGTGCAAGGAGGCACCACCTCGACGACAGCTTCACCGGGTTGGGCGTTCTGTTGTGCACGCGTCTGCACAGGGAGTGCCTCTTCCGTTGAAGAAGAGACCATGCGATAAGACTTGATCTTCTTGCCTTTGGATTTGGAGGTAGGACGTACCTCCGGTTGAGTCACCTCGGAGACGAGGGCGGGGTGGACCCATAGGACCTCTCCTCGAGATGTGGTGAGTGGGATGAGTCCACTCACATTGTCACGGGTAGGTGGTAAGTTAACCACCTCTATTGTCGCCTTAGGGATGGGGACGACGCTATCTTGTGTGGTAGTTGGCGGCAAGGTGCCGAACTGGAGTGACACCACATTGGCTGACACCGTCTTCTCCTCGTAGTCGACGGAGATTACATCCGCATTGATCATGCGCTGGATGTAATTTTTGAGGACATAACAGTCCTGGGTCGGGTGTCCGACAAACTGATGGTAGTGACAGTACCTCGGGTTGTCCACTTTCCCAACTTCATCGGGCCGCTATGGGTCCGGTAGCTTGATCTTGTCATCCTGCTTCAGTATTTCAAAAAGTTGCAGGGTGTCTTCGTCGTTGAACGAATAAACCTCCTTGGGCCTTGGTGCAAGTGGAGGCTTATGAGTAGGCGCAGATGCGCCTTTTGAGGCATTAACAGTCAATGCATGCTTCCCCTTTGTCTCTCGTTCGGGGTTGTTGGCTGCAGACCTTTTCCCCTTGTCATCAAAGGCGGAGAAGCTGACCCCCAGAAGACGTGCATTGGCCGCCTTCCTTTCTGCGGCTTCTGCTTCGATGATCAGGGAGCTCCAATCGGGAGGAGGAGTAGAGTTGAGCCAGAGCATGACTGCAGGCAGCATGTTCATGCTGCAAGAGGAGAGGAGCGCATGTTCCGGCATGCCTGGAGGTAGTCTGAAGCAGGCCTGTCGAAAGCGTTCGATGAACACCCGAACCGTTTCCTTCTCCTTCTGGAGTATCTCTATGAGGGACGCCATCGTCATGTCCTTCCCGCCGTCGTGGAAGCGATCGAGGAAGAGGCGCGTCAAGTCGTCGAAGGATGATACGGAATTGTCGGGAAGGCTGCAGTACCAGTCATACGCCACTTCCTTCAATGCTCCGACAAATATGCTAGTGAGGAGCGCGTCCTCCTTCGAGAGATATCCCGTTTGGGACTGGAAGTACGTCAGGTAGCGGCGCGGAGAGTCCTTCCCGTCGTATGGCGTCAGTGTTTGTGGTTTATACTTTGGAGGATAAACCACCTTGTTCCACTCGAGGGGATAGGGTTGGGGGATGCCCATCTTCTGGCGCTCCTCTTGCCTGTTCTTGGACTCAAAGCGCTCCCGCAAGTCCTTGATCATTTCGACCACATCCTCCGTGGAGCTAGGAGTCGGGGAAGGTGGTACCACCTGGAGTTGAGCGTTCGAGGGCTCAGACGTTCGGGGGTACTTCTCGGCGATCTGTGTCTGAGGATACCCGTTGAAGGGGTACACTCGACTCCCCATTGGCCCCTGGGTCGGGACCGGTCGAAGGTGTTTGGGTCAAGGCCGACCGTATTTCAAACACCGCCTGAGTCAGTGTTTGCAGAGAAGCAGAGAGGGTTTTGAGTCCTCCCTCTAATGTGTCTATGCGCTGGACGATGTCCTGCGACGGCACATCAGACTCGGAATTACCACCAGCCATGTATACTGTCATGACACGGCCGAGAGTGGATGGATTGGTTGAGGCTTCGCTCTCGACCTCACTCTCATGTAGGGGAGTCGCCTCTCCTGGAGTTTCATCTTGGCCACCCCCAGCCACGTTCTGGAGGTCATTCTCGACGGGCACATCTGCAAGGGTCTGATTACCCTCAGCTCCGTCTTGAAGGGCATTTTCGTCTTCGGAACTACCCCCAGCTGTGTTCTGGGGGACATCCTCGTTTTGAGGGGCTTCTGGGAGGCTGACTTCGCCTCGAGGATGAAGATCTGTCGCAGCTGTTCTTTGGACATCTTCGTCTTCGGAAGGAGGCTCAACAAGGGTCTGACTACCCCCAGCTTCCTCCAAGAACTTCTTCTTCGACCGAGTACCTTCGAACACTCCGGAGGACGAGACAGCTGCCTTGGTTTTCCTCGGCTGGCTTTTGGATGAGGACGAGGAATTGCCAGTCGTCTTTCGGACTGACGAGGAGTTGGAGATCACGTTGCATGAAGCAACCCTTGGCTCCTCTTCTGTTGACACCTTCATCCCAAGGTGATGTCGGAGGGGTGTCGATGATTGCAGCCGCTGGAAGACTGACTGCCTTGGTGGTACTGCCGCCTTGCAACAGCAGTTGATGGTGACCACCACACAAGTATGCTCCATGAGAGGCGCATCGTGCTTGTTGGTCGACTCTCCTGACCGGCGCTTGTGAGTGATCACGTTACGCAGGTCGTTGGAGGAGAGTGCTACCTTCACACCCCCTTCAGGCGCATGGCAAGGCCAAACGCCGGGGTGGTCAGGTGAGTGCTGCGCCCCCTGATCTAATACCAAACAGGCATCCCGATCAGTAGTGGAGGAACCACAACATTTGAAGTGACTTGAACGGACATCAGACGCATAACCAGAGGAGGCACGGGAGTTCAAGACCACTGAGTTTGCCTCACTCGACTTGGTTGTGCACGCAGTAGATGCGCCCAAGTGAGATGAGGGCTTTGAAGGTCGGCTCATTTTTGGTGCAGAAGCACCTAAGTCGACCTTGTACAGCTTGCCATCAGCAGCACGCATGATTGTGAGTGCATGCTTTTGACTTGCTGCTGGCATAGCACGTTTGTGGCGCATGGCTCGTACCGCCTTAGATTTCTTCGTACTAGCCCGCTGGGGCGCATAGTACTCAGCATCCAAATTCTTTTCGCCATTACAGCGAGTGAATCTGTCAAAGACAGAGACTTTTTATGGCGCATCAGAGGTGATGCGCAGGGCATTGGCTGCGCCCCTGCTCCGTCGACGCATCTTCCTCGCCTGAGAGGGAGATAGCTGGGGAATGTGGTCAGCCGTACGCTTCCCCATGAGATGCGCTGCATCAGCGGGCGCACCTTGGTTGCTGAGGACGTCAGCAGGAAGGAAAGGCTGGATTAGCGCATCCCCTTCAGTGGTGGTGCCCGAGGTGTCGACCTTGCGCACCCAGACTTGGCAGGTCTTCTTCGGCTTCGGCAGCCGCTTCGAAGGACTCGTACTTCCTTCAGATATGAACTCCTCGTACGCCTGTTGATTGAGGCGCACGACCAGTATCTTGTGGGAGGAGCCCACCTTCACGTCGTCGGCTTGCGACACGACTTTCTCGGTGGAGGAGAAAGAGGTCCCCAGCAGAGTCGCCAGCTTATTTATCATTAAAATTGTTTGATTACAAATTTCAATACAAACAGAACAGTGTTACAATATAGGACTTAGATGTAGTCCTAGGAGTACACTTTTGTTTATCTGGATCCCTTGTGCCGATGGAGCGAGTGGTAATACGTTAACTCCGTTGACGAGCTGAAGACGGTTATCGGTTCTCTGAAGGTTTGGATTGCTCTGGATGCTGGAGCTTGCTGAGAGGAGGAAGACGTTGAGTGTCTGTATCTGCCTCTCTGGTGATATGTTCCTTCCTTGGGTGTTCTCTGTATTGTCCGTGGATGAGAAGGAAATGATCCCTCTATTTATAGCTGGACAGGTTGGCTGCTCATGCACGCATATGTAGGATACGCCGGTACATGGGGACGCCACGTGGAGATTGCTGATGGAGGCGCATGGATGATGCGCCCTGATCGAGGGGTTGAACTCTTCATACTGCTGTTGTGAGCCGGCACGTAGCAGAGGGGAAGATCTTTCTATTGCTGAAATCTTGGGTGAGTTGAGTCAAAGGACACGTGTCGTCGACTCAAGGCTCGGAGATCTCGGATTTGATGGGGGAATGATCTGGTGGAATGCACCTAGGATTGGGCGCATGAGGAGACTTTGGCTCGTAACCTTTAGGAGTCACGAACCATTCGGGACGCATGGCTTTTGAGGCGCATGCGAGGCTTCAGTAATGACTTTACTTCTGTCTTCCGGGATCAGAGAGAAGTCTGAGGCGCATGGCTTTTGAGGCGCATACAGAGCTTCAAGTGGAGACTTTTCTTCTGTCTTTAGGGATCAGTGAAAAGTGTGAGGCGCATGGCTTTTGAGGCGCATGCGGATGGTTGGGTGGCCACGTGGCAGTAGCCGTCGGAGTAAAGGTAATGATGATGCTGACGTTACCGACGCTTCGTCTTCTGAAAAAGCTGTCGACTGTTCAGACTTTGGAAGGTGTGCTGCCAACTCTGTCAGTTCGGCATTTAATGTTTCTGACATTCGATGGACAACTGAGTGGGTGCGTCGATTGGCGTTCCACTAGGCGTATAGGAACGCATGGGGGCACATCCTCTGTGATGTGCTTGGTACTGAAGGGCGCGTCTGTGCTGATGCGCTTGATGTTGAAGGGCGCGTCTGTGTGATGCGCGGACTGGCCGACGCATCTGTTTGCATGGCACATCTTAATTGGTTCGACTGTTGAGTTCTTCGGAGCATTGATGGCTCTCTGACTTAGCTAAATTCGAAGGGACGAATTCATTATCATGAATACAAGTTCATTATACTAACTTCGGGAAGGTCGTCATTTGGCGCATGGGTTTGATTTGCCCTGGCCTACGAATAGCAACAGTTTGAGAGAGTTTTGTTGTCTCTCCCTTGACTTCTCGACGAAGATAGATTCTAGGGGTGCAACTCGGGCGGGCTAAACCCGAACCCGATCGGGTAAACCCGTTAATGGGTTGGGTTAGGGTTGAAGATATTCGGGTTCGGGCTTGGGCTCGGGTTAAAATATTTGAACCCGATCAAAAATCGGGTTGGGATTGGGTTCATGTGTTGGGTAACCCGAAGAACCCGAAACCCGACATACATATAATTTATATATATATTGTTTTATACTACTTAAATAAAAAGTCTAAACTATAATTTTTTTTCACCTGAACTCTTCAATTCCTTGTCCTAAATCTCATTTCAGTTTTATTTTGTAAAGATTGAGGCTTGATTGCTATTTGATTATGCATTTAATATTACTCTTGTTTAAAATTATTTCAAATATCATATTAGAGTCCGATAAACCCGATGGACCCGATCCAACCCGAGCCCAACCCGATCCTCCGGACTTGGTCTTGGGCTTCATATGTTGAACCCGAAGTCGGGTCGGGCTTGGGCTTGGGCTAGGCTTATGATCTATCGGGTTGGGCTCGGGTTGACCTCAAACCCGACCCAACCCGCCCGAGTTGCACCCCTAATAGATTCGACTGATCATCCTCCTTGGCAAGACGTTGTACTGTGGATAATGGTTCTCCTTGTTCGAAGAAGCTTTGATGGTGAACTCCTTCAGAAGATAAGAGCCCCAGGCTGGTAGATGCGCATGTACGTTGACGAGGAAGTGATTCACTCTGACGGGACGGAGTGATGCGCTGGGAGACATGTACAGCATGTTGCAACTGTTGGAACACAGACTGCCTTGGTGGTGGAGCCACTGTCTTACGGTAGCAGCAGTTGATGGCGACCGTAGCACAAGTGTGCCCTGTGAGGGGCACATTATGCTTTGTTGGTCGGCTCTCCTGATCGGCGCTTGTGAGTGATCACGTTGCGCAGATCGTTGGAGGAGAGTGCCACCTTCGCACCCCTTTCAGGCGCATGGCAAGGCCAAGCGCCGGGGTGGTCAAGTGAGTGCTGCGCCCCCTAATCTAACACCAAACAGGCATCCCGATCAATAGTGGGGGAACCACAGCATTTGAAGTGACTTGAACGGACCTCAAACGCACAACCAGAGGAGGCACGGAAGTTCAAGACCACTGGATTTGCCTTGCTCGACTTGGTTGTGCACGCAATAGATGCGCCCAAGTGAGACAAGGACTTTGAAAGTCGGCTCGTTTCTGGCGCCGCAGCACCCGAGTCGACTTTGTACAGCTTACCATCAACAGCGCGCATGATTGTGAGCGCATGCTTCTGGTTTACTGCTGGCATAGCACGTTTGAGGCGCATGGCCCGTGCCGCCTTGGACTTCTTCGTACCAGCCCGTGGGGCACATAGTATTCAGAGTCCTAATTATCCTCGCCATTATAGCGAGTGAAGAACTTCCAGCCAACCCAGAAGAATACTGCAACTTTTGTGGCTCGAACGGGCTCCCTTTTCTTTATTTATTTTTGGTGCCCTTTTCAAAGGAGGCAAGAGGGCTCTATATATAGAGTGGAATGAGACCTCCCTTCTTCTCTTTTTCGATGTGGAATTTAAAAGAAAGATCTCTTCTTTTTCATGCTTCTACAGATCACAATCTTGATTTCCCAAATTCCGTCCATTATGAGATCTTGTTCAGATAAAATTTTGAGAACGAAATTTATGTATTGTATGGATTGCAAACCCCTCTAGGAAACGAAGAGTTCTTCGATTTAGCAAGTGACTAGACTAGAGTAGCCCAATCTAGCAAATAAGTCAGTGGTTCGTAAACACTCTTTCTATCTATACCTTGGACATTTTCTAACCGTTCTTGAAACTTCACAATTGCTCTTAATTATTCTTCCTTATCTTCCTGTCCTTCCTATTTCGGGACGACGAATGGTCATGCTTATCAGAGTTTATCAATATTTCATAGCCACTTAGTAAATTTGTTGCTTGTTTAATTTTGGGTTGCTTAAGATTATAGAGGTCATGTACAGTAGATATCTATTGGTAGAAATTTTAGCAGTTAGTTGGAAGATCATAAAGTTTAGCGACAAAAGATTTGATGGAGTAGTGTGACCTAAGGTGGGTAGAAGTCCTGGAGGCTATTTGGCTAGGAGTAGAATACAAACTATTTTTGAGGAATTAAATTTGAGAAGATTGTGAAAAAGGTGGATTTATTCTTTTACCTTTATTTTTTATTTTAGGCACGATTATGAGTTAGAATTTCGAGGACGAAATTATTTTAAGGTGGGTAGATTTGTAGCTCCCCTTTCCGAAAATTTTGAAAACTTTTTAATATTTATTTTATTTAAATGGTGATATGTTTAGATTTTATAAAAAAAATTAATTATTGGCTTATTGAATTGCGTTACTATTATTATTATTATTATTATTATTATTATTATTATTATTATTATTATTATTATTATTATTATTATTATTATTATTATTATTATTATTATTTATGGAAGTTATATAATATTAATATTACTATTGTGGTGATTAAATATAAATTATTTATTATTAATAGTTATTAGTATTTTATTCTCTATCAAGATATATATATAAATATATATAATATGTGTGTGTATGTATAAATGAATATATATTAGATATGGGTGGATACTTGTATATATATAAATATATATTGAAGAGGTGTATATATGTATATATATATATATATATATAAAGGTATGTGTGTGTGTATATATATATATATATATATATATATATATATATATATATATATATATATATATATATATATATATATATATTTATCAAAAGGAAATTTATTGATAAAAGGAAGGCTCTGAAAGAGCAATACACGCGGTGACAGAGCCGAGAAACACAAAACTCGCTCTGATAAACATGGTTTGTAGTAAAACAAAATGCTGCTAAGCAAGGTTAGCAGAAATACCAAAAGACGAAAACATGGGGTGTGGGCGCTCGGCCCTAAGGGGTTTTTTCTTTTTCTTTTTTTTTCAAAATTTGAATTCAAAAGATGAATTCAAAAATTGAAAACGCTGCAGGCTCGCGACCCGAGAGGGAGAAGGCGCGCATCCTGGGGGGAAAAAGTGGGCGCGGGGCCCCAGGGGAGGGCGCGGGACCCGAGGCGCGGGGCCCGAGGAGGAGGGCGCGGGGCCCGGAGCTGCGGGCGGCGTGGGGGACCGCGAGCCCTCCGCCGGCGAGAGTACGGACGGGAGGCGAGAGCGGGGGGCCTGGCTCGGCGGCGAGGCGGCTGCGAGCCAGCCGACGAGGGAGGGGGGTGAGGGTGGCCCGGGGTGGCCCGACTCCGGGGGGGGTGGCGTGGCCTCCGGACGGGAACCCGGAGGGGGCCAGGACGGGGAGACGACCTCCCGGGAGGGGGAGGAGGAAGGGAAGGCCGCGGGGGCGGGGGAGGGAGACGGCGAGGAGGAAGCTCCGGTGAGGGGGGGATCACGGGAAAGGGCCAGGGGGCCGGAGGGGGCAGGGCCGGACGGGCGAGGCGCCGCCGCAGGGGAGACGAGCCGAAGCTCCAGCCGGGAGGGCGCTGGGCGGAAACGTAGGAGAGGGGAGAGGGGGGGTCCGTCAGCCGCCGGAGAGGGAACGGTCGACGGGGAAGGGAAGGGAGGGGGGGGCGCCAAGGGGAGGGAGCGGAAGCTCGACCTCCGGGCGGGGGCCGATCACCGGCTGAGAAGGGGGCTCTCCAACATAAGCCGGAGGGAACGGCGAAGGCCAGAGAACTGGGGGAGAGAGGCGTGGGGAGGAGACGCTCCGTGATCCGCCGCAGTGGGAAAAGAAGGGGGTGGGGCCACCGACGACGACGGGGCCGGCGACAAGATGGTGGGGGGGAGAGATGACGGGGGGGGTCAGCCCGGGGCCACCAGGGGGCACGACCGGGGAGATGGTGGACGTGGCCGAGTTTGGCCACCGAAGGGGGAGGGTGGGCGGATGGGAAGGCTCGGCCGCGGGGAGGAGAGACGTGGCCGAGTTCGGCCACCGCCGGGGAGAGCAGGAGGCCTCCGCGCAGGGAGGGGGAGGCATCTCCGCGAGGGGGGCGACGGGCGGGGAGCGTGCGGGAGCGGAAAGTCCAGCTGCGCCCGGCCCCGGTGGAGGAGGGCTGGTGACCGGGGAGGCACTAGGAGGTGCAGCCGGAGAGGACCCACCGGACTTCCGACGGCGAGCCCGACGGCGCCATTGGTGACGACGATGGCGATGGAGCCAAGGAGAGTGCCCGATCGGGAAGAGGAAGACGATGGCAGGCCAAGCGAGAGTGCCCGGCCGGCAAGGAGAGGGGCCGGCCGACCAAACTGGCCAGAGAAGGAGGAGGGGAGGGGGAGTGGCGAGCAGGGGGGGCTGCTGCTGCTCACATATAATATTTATATATCATATATATTATATTATATATATATATATATATATATATATATATATATATATATATATATATATATATATATATATTATATATATAAAATATATATATATATATATATATAAATATATGAAAGGATAGGTATTGTGTATATATATATATATATAATATATATATATATATATATATATATATATATATTATATATATATTATATATATATATATGTGTATATATATATATATTTTATTTTATTTTTTATTTTTTTTATTTTTATTTTTTATTTTTTTTTGGAAAAGAAACCTTTATTGATAGATAGGCGCAAAATGCCTTAGCCTATACAAGTAAGCGCGCCTAGCGCGGTAAACGGACCCAAAACAAAGAGACAAAATACAAGGGGTTGCTCACAAAACGGAATGAGACCGAGCATCCGAAAGTTGGGCGGGCAAAGCAAGATCCCAGAGGACCCGCGGCCCGGCACCTGTCAGCAGTCCAGGACGGCCCAAAATTGGTTCTTAGTGTGGGTGCAACACCTTCTCCTCTTGAATATTTGCCGGACCACCTCTCTGTATAATTGCTGTGATGTGAATTGACGGCCTTCGTATCTGAATTTGTTTCTGTTTTTCCATAAAACCCAAAAAGCGGCGGCAGCGACGATCTGATGCCCGTGAGACGTGTTCCACCTGGCCAGCAGATCGTTGATGCCCCCGTTCGTGGGAGCCAATTTGTACCTGTGTTGAAGTTGTGTCCAAATGTATGAGGCAGAATCTCCATAGAAAAGGACGTGATCGGCTGATTCCTGTTGAGGATGAACACAGCAGTGGCATTTGGATGCCAGAAAGTAGCCGAAGGATATGACGGCATCGTCCGTTGGGAGTTTCCGACGCACGGCACGCCAGATGAGAATCGACCATTTCACCGGAATACATGCGTGCCAAAGCTTGGCGGAAGGGGAAGACGTGATTACGAGGCCTCTGATGATGGCTCTGGCAGAAGGGAGGGTGAATCCGCCCTCCGGATTGGGAGACCAACTGAGCACATCCACCGCATCATTGATCGACAAATGAGAGGCAGCCAGGCTCGCCAAGGCCGCCGGGCCAAGCCAATCATGGACCTTGTCCCAATCCCATTCAGATGCGACCACATCCCATAAGTCACGGATCTCGCACTGCGGTGGGGTAATAGCATTGGGCCTGATAATATCTTCCCCCAACCATCGTTCCTTGCAGGCCTGCGAACGCCCATTGCCCAGGGTCAAACGCAAGTGAGGTTCCGCAAGGTTTCGACCCCGAATGATGCGTCGCCACGACGCGGAGGATCTGTTGTTAGCAGACGCCTCAGTTACGTGACAGAATCTGGAATACCTCGCTCGCATGAACCTGGTCCAGATCGAGTTATCAGAGCGGATTTTCCACCACAACTTAGCCGAGAGAGCGTCGACAATGTGGGCTAGCCTGGTGAATCCCAGCCCTCCCTCAACGGTAGGTTTAGCCATCGTAGCCCAACTGGCCCAGTGATACCTGTTCTTCCCCTCGAGATGTCCCCAAAAGAACTTAGCAAGAATGGATTCAATAGCATGTAGCACTTTGTTGGGGGGGGAGCACACTGCAAGGATGTCAATTGGGATGGAGGAAAGGACGTGCTTTATGAGCATAAGCTTCCCCCCTGGGGAAAGGGTGGCGTTGTGTCAGCCCGCAATTTTCTGCCGAATCTTTCCCACCATGTGATCAAAAATCCCAGAGTTGGCTCAGCCGTACACCAACGGGCAGCCTAAGTAGAGAAAAGGGGGATAAGCTGTGGAGAAGGAAGTCAGGGAGGACAGCAACGCCAAGTGAGTTCTATCAGCTTTGTGATGAGTATAGATGACGCTCTTGCTATTGTTGATTTTCTGGCCGGAGCAGCGAGTATACTTGGCCATAGTTCTCATCACCACATCAATGGCGCCAATAGTGCCGGCGGAGAAAATGAGGATGTCGTCCGCGTACGCGAGATGGGTTAGGAGAGGGCACCCAGTCGTTGTGTGAAAGTGCTGGAACCCAGGATATTGCGGCATAATGTTGAGATTTCTGCTCAGAGCTTCCGCCGTGATGATAAAAATGGTGGCGGAGAGGGGGTCTCCCTGTCTGACCCCGCGAGTAGCTCTGAAGAAACCGTGAGGTTGGCCGTTGATGACGGTGGAGAACCAGGAGTTGTTGATGGATCTAAAGATAAGGTCGATAACTGGTTCGGAAAAACCAAAGGCTCTGAAAACCCAGATCATGAACTGCCAGTCGAGACGGTCGTAAGCTTTTTCCATGTCCAGCTTGATGGCCACATTCCCCCCTAGACGAAAATTTCAAACATGTGATCATCTCTTGGGCCAGAAGGATATTATCGGTGATGTTGCGACCTTTGACGAACCCGCTTTGCTCTTCGGATATTATTCTGGGGAGGATGTCCGACATTCTGGAAGCGATGATTTTAGAGATAATTTTGTTGGTGAAGGTGCAGAGGCTGATTGGTCTGAAGTCTTTGAAGGTGTCCGGGTTGTCTTTCTTGGGAATGAGGATAATGTGGGCGGAGGATATAGATTTCGGATAAGTTGCTCCTTGAAAAAATGCGGTAGTGGCCTCTCCAAGGTCGGACTTAATGATATCCCAGCATGTGCGAAAGAACACCCCGTTGAATCCATCCGGACCCGGGGCGCTATTAGCATTAATGGACCACACAGCGGTCTTAATCTCGTCGAGAGAGGGGGGAAGCGCAAAGGCCAACATTGTCTCTGTCGCAAATCAGGGAGGGATCTCTCCCAAGAAACCGTCATCTTTAACCACGGCCTCTTTGGCAAATATGTTGGAGAAATAGTTCGTGGCGGCCATCCGAATGTTCTCCTGATCGTCCAGCAGTTGACCATTATCATTGCGGATGCGATGAATCTTCAGAGCGCTTCTGCGTCCTTTAACGCATTTGTGGAAGAAGGCTGAATTCTTGTCCCCTTCTAAGTCCCAGGTTAATCTAGCCTTTTGTTTCCAGAATTCAGATTCTACCCTGATTCTAGACTTAAGAATGGCCTTGGCAAGGTTGAGAGAAGCGCGATTCTCCTGGGACCCCGGATAAGGCGAAGTCGATCTCCGCGCGGGTGACATCGTCTTCAGCATCTTTAATAGCCTGAAAAATGTCACCGAACGCAATTTTGCTCCAGGCCGTCAGGGCTCTCCTGGTAGCTTTCAGTTTGGCAGCAATTCTGACCAGAGGTTCCGGGTGATTGACCGAAGCCCACGCCTCTTCCACGATGTGCATGAACTGGGGGTGGTGGCGCCAGAAGTCCAGGAAACGGAAGGATTTTTGGATGCGGTTATGAGTGATGTTAATCTCGAGAAGGAGGGGGGAATGATCGGATTCAGTGGAGTTCAGATGGGACAGATTACTAGTCAAGCCCAAATCCGACCAACTGTCGTTAACCATGACGCGATCGAGGCGAGAGTACTGCCTATGCAAACCATCTTGCATGTTGCACCAAGTGAACTGGTTGTCGTGGAAAGGTATGGCGGTAAGGTGTGCGGTTAAAGCAAAATTATTGAAGTCCTCCATGGCCGAATGTGGGGGGTCACGCCCCCCAGATTTTTCTTCTCTGCATGAAACCGTGTTAAAATCTCCGATGCACAGCCATGGCAAATCTTCGTGAGGAAGGGAGGGGCCAGACAAAAGCTCCCAAAGAACTTTACGCTCCGGGATACTGCAACTACCATGGATGGCCGAAAGAAGGATGCGGGACTTGAAGGTGGGGTGTTCTACCCAACAGAAGAGGGCTTGGGGGGAGTCGTTGATAATGTCGAAGCGAAAGTCAGCTGCGAAGAAGATCCAAATGTCATGACATCCAGAGATGGCGGTAGGGAAACCCAGTTTGAGTTGAATTGCTTTCATTTTTTTTTGTTGAATTTTGGGTTCGATGATGACAAGCAGATCAATCCGATGTGCTTTGGTGAGGCTGCTTATCCGATTCATAGTTTGTTTGTTCCCAATGCCACGAACATTCCAAGAAAGAATGTTAGGCATTGAGGGAAGAGGTAGTGGTGGATTGCAGCTTTGCGGCGGATCTCGTGGTCATCGTCGTATGCTGCCTTTGTTTCTTGGATTTCTTCTTTTTCTTTTTGTTGAGAAGATTGCTTCCTGTGCTGGGGCAGACGGGTTCGAGGTACCTTTCTGAACTTGGGCGGACGCTAGCGCCCGCCTAGGGGGAGATGTCATTGTCTTCACATTCTGCCAGGGCGCAAAGCGGATTGTCACGGTCTAGGAACCCCACCTGCTGCGCCTGCCAAAATCTGCCTGAGAGCTGGGAGTGCGGGCGAGGAGGAATGGTGTCCGATCTAAGGGGGGAGCTGGAATGGTAGTGGACGGAAGCCCCGACAACCGCACCGATGGGGTGCGATCTCAGGCCATCCGAAGACTGGACTCCGGGGGTATCAGAGACGGAGGCTTTTGGGGGGGTGCGATGGAGAGAGGGGTGATGGGGGTGTTTTGGAGGGTGACGATGTCAGGTGGGGTGTTGGTGAGGCCAACGCGGATGGGTGACTCCGGAGAGCAGTCTTCCGGATCGAAGTCAAGAGCTTCAAATGAGTTATGTAGGGTGATGGCAAGTGAGGGGGATTGTGGGTTAGAGGGGCGATCAGAGTCCTGCATCTCAGGGGCGACAGCAGCAGATTCTGAGACCAATGCTCCGCAGGAATTGAGTGTTGTGATGGCGAGAGAGGATGAAGGTGCGGATATATCAGCGGGATGAGTTTGTGAACTCTACACGGGAGGAGCGGGATTAGGATGGGTCCGCGTTGTTTGGCGGGATGATGAGGCCGCTACATTGCCACCCGCTTTCCTGGGGACAGGTTTCTTGAGTTCAGGGTGAGCGCGGAAGCAGTGATGTAGAGAGTGTCCGCTCATCTGGCAGTGTTGGCAGAAAATAATGCTGTTGTCGTAAACCAGCGCTTGTCTGATTGATTTTTCCCCGAGTTCTAACTCTATCTCTGAGGGTGGCTCGATAGCAAGATCCAGCTCTACGCAAATCTTAGCATAGTTGTATTTAGAGAGATTTCTCGTTTCTTCTGCGATGGCAACAAGGACCCCGAAAGAGCTGGCGATCCTCTTGAGTGCCGCAGCAGGGAAGCACACCAGTGGGAGATTGGGGAGGGTGATCCAGGAGGTGATGATTGTTGAGTCGATCTTAGGGTTAAAATTCGGAGACCATTTGACTATTTTGGCTAACTGCTTGTCTATTTTGGTCGTACCTTTCGACCACACTAAGCTGTAGTCCTGGTCAGAAGAAAGATGAAGGAACAGGTGTTTGGGGTCTAGAGGAGCTATCCGGTAGGTCGCTGAGAGACCCCATCTGGAGATGACCTCTCGGACTATTGAAAGTTTGGGACATCCGGATCCGAACTTGATAACCAGAGTTCTGATGAAGGGGGAAGATAGGGAACGTATCTCCTCACTGGAGAAAGGGACCCGAATAGGGTATCCGTCAGGCGGGGGCGTCAGATGGACGTCTGGCAGGACCACCTCAGCGGCCGGGAGAGGGCCAGACCGAAAAACGGTCAGGCCTAAGAGCGTCCACAAAGGAGAGGGTGTTGCGGTTGGTTCTGGATTTCGAAGGGTTCAGACCAGAGGGGGTTCCACTACTCGAGGAGGGGACAGGCAACGGCAGGGCCTTGTGAGAGAGAGGGTGAGCGGGAGGGGACTCCAGAACGTCGGCGAGAGGCGGAGGGAGGGCACATGCAGCGTTCTGAGAGCTCACCCCATCAGTACCCGGGGGAAAGAAAGCTTGAGCCAAGGAAGAAACCGAGCAGGCAGAGGTCCGAGGGGGGGAGGGAACGGCTCCGGCGACAGCCCGGGGGAACGAGATCGGACCCGGCAGGGGGCGGTCCGAGAGGGCTCCGGGAGACCCACTCTGGGCGGGGATGTCCTCAGGGGGTGAGGAGGAAGCTCCACCACCTGGGGGGTCCGGGGGAGCGGCCTGGAGGGGGAGGCCCAACCGGGAGTGAGCAGAGTTGGGCACGATAGCGCAACCGGGGGCGCACCCGCTGCGCCGGGGACAAGGGGAGAGGGGGGGATGGACCGCTGCCGACAGGCGCGGCTAAGGTGGTCGGGAGAAGCGCCGACGAGCTCCCGATAGGGGGAGTCGACCTGCGCTGGGGCAACTGCGCAAGGGGGAGAGCGTTGGCTGCCTCGAGCGTGCGTGGAAGCTCCTCCATAGGCGCAAGGGGGGGCAGCGGGAGGACTAGAGTGCGAGGGGGAAAGGTAGGGGGGCCCACTGGCTGGGCATGAAAGGACGGGGGAGACCGAACTGTCCAGAGCGCGTGGGGACGCCGAACTGCGCAGAGCCACCAACGCGGAAGGGAGAGAGGGTCCCACGTGCTGCGCAAAGGAACTTGCGGGCAAGGAGCGGGTCAGCTGGCCGTGCAGAAGAGTGGGGCCCTTGCTGCACCCTGTGCTGCGCAAATGAAGGAACAGAATAGATGCGCTCGGGCTGCAACAAAGGGCTGGGGCCCACAGCCTTAGGGGGAGGATCTCCTGCGCAAAGTCTGGAGCGGCCAACATGAGCTTTGAAATGAGCAGCCTCGGGGGGAAGGGTCCTCTGCGCAAACCAGGGTGCCACCAACAGATGGAAAGAGAGGGAAAGGAGCGCTTTCCAAGAAGTCAGCGCGCTGTTTCCGAGAATCTCGCTCCCCGAGGGGGCAGGCCCACGTGGGTTGACGAGACAGAAGGGACGTCGCACGGGGCCCGAGACTCTCCACCCGCTGACCCTCACGCGCCATCGATGAGGGAAACGGGGAGAGGGTGGCGTCCGGCGAACGCTGAACGCCGAGAGATGAAGATCGGGGCCACCGCAGGGGAGCAGCCGCCGACGGCGAGGCAGGAGCAACCGCTCCCTGAACCACAGAGGGTTGGAGAGAAGCACGGGCGTCGGAGGTGGAGGGGGCGGCCAGCTCAGGGGGGGCGCCACCGCGGAAAGGGACCGGCGGAGAAGCTCCGAGGAGCGATCGACTAGATCCACGAGGTCCTGCGGCCAACGGGGTCGAGGAGGTCGGAGGGAGAGGGGCCCGGCCGGGTACGGGGAAGGGGAGGTGGAGCGCCGGCCGGCTGTGGCAGGACCGCCAGGGCCAAGCGCCACCGCGGGGGTGGGTGACGAAGCTGCTAGGGCTACCCGGAGAGAAGCAGGAGATAGCAGGGGGGTCTCTCCGACGCCGGCAGACCCAACGGCAAGGGACGAGAAGGGCCTCTTAGAAGGAGGGGGTCCCAAGATCGAGGGGAGAGTGGATCGTGGAGGACGACCCCTCCGGCCGAAGCAGACGCGGCCGGGCCGGAACCGCTCGACATGACCAGGGAGGCCTCCCTCCTTAGGAGGAGCATCGGCAAAGTACGGCGTCCGCTGATGACGAGGACGCCCGCAGCGGAGCCGGAGGGCGAAGGGGGAGGGCGTCCGAGTCGTCAGACGAACGGGCGGAAGGACGGGAGCGCCGGTCGGCGTCGTACCCATGCCGGGAAGAGGGGGGGGGGGGAGAGGGATCGGGGGGGGGGGGAAGGGGATCAGCATCCATTTGATTATATGTATATATATATATATATATATATATATATATATATATATATATATATATATATATATATATATATATATATATATATTGTGTGTGTGTGTGTGTTGTGTGTGTGTGTGTGTATATGAATATACATATAGTATATGTGAATATATATACAAATATATGTGTATGAATCTATATATAAATATACGTATATATAAGTATATGTGTGTGTATATATGTAAACGTGCATGAGTATTTATATATATATAAATAGATATACGTATATATGTAAATATTAGAAAAAGAAAAAGAAAAAGAAAAGGAATGAGTAAGAATTCAGCCCAGCCGAATGGGCTGATCCCAGGCCCGTGCCCACCCAGCGGAGCCCAGCCCCCCAGGGTGAGCTCAGACCCAACTGAGCCAGCAGGCCAACCCAGTCCCCGCATGGCAGGCCCGAGCCTTAGTCTTAACCTGTATATATACGAATACATATAGAAATCGAGAGTTTCAGAGAGAAACAAAGAGAAACCTAAGCAAAACCCTAGATGATGCTCGACTTCCGCGCCACCCACGGCGCCCCCGACCCCTGGGCGGTCCCAGTGCTGCCGCATGGCCGCTGCCGGCGCGGCAAGGCCGGAGCACGGCCGCGCACGACAGGGAACAGCACCCAGCGCGACAGGGAACAGCACCGCTGCGGGGCTGACTTCGTGGCAGGTTCCTCGCCACCTCGCTTCGTCGATTCTCGAACTGCTTGTGCAAGTACGAAGCTAACCTATAGCACTTCAATCCCCTTCAAATAGTTTGGGTTAATTCGCTTCGTGCGCGTCGCAAATCGATTCCCAAAACTGGGAAAAATCTCGATTTCCAGGATTTAGAAACTGCCCCAACGGCCGATATTCGCGGTCGATTTGCGACCAAAACATCGCGAATTTTGGAAAACCGCTTGAACAGACTTCTAGACAACCTAACCAAGATGAAAACCCTGTTTTTAGATTAATTTTTGTGATTTATTTTCTGTTTAAAATTAGGATGAAGTTTTCCAAAAACCTGTTTTAAAACTAGAAAATTGCTCACACGACGTGCGTCACCATTCCGGGCGACGTGGTCACACACCGTAAGTATCGAACACTGCGTAACAGCTTCGTGGTCGTGTGGGCTTTGACGGAATTCAAATTGGTCGCGTGTTCGCGACGAATTTGATACGTATCCGTCGAAATTCACCGTATCATGCACTTTGCAAATTCTCCAATTACTTTGTGCACGCTCGTCAGATCGAGACAAAACTTGTGCCAACAGAACCGTATCATTTTTTGGTCCTGTATGCCAAGTTTGGTCCAATTCTGAGACCGTTGATAAAATCACCGTTTTGCGGGCCCCATGGTCCCACTCAACGGGCGATTTTGTGCACGGCCCGCCGGAATCCAACTTTGGACATACGGTTGGGTTCGTATCGAAAAACCAGATCCATAGACATGTAGTTTGACGACTTCAGAGACCGTTGACTCTGACACGCTTTTCGGTACAAAGCGGGTCCAACGGCGGACATCGTTTTTGTCCGAAATTACCGTTTTGTCCCTGTATCCAGAATTGGACTTAAGGACAGGCAATCCTAGCTAATTTGACTATTTTGAGAATGTTGGTACTATTTATTTTAGCATTCGGAGACTTCTACATGTGTTGACTGATTGTGGCTCATGAGTGGTATGGTATTATTGGTTTCTCTAGCTAAGGACCTCAGGCAAGTGCACTTTCTGATTACTTTCCGATTCATAGTAGTCTTTTTATTTCATGTCTTACATATCTTGCTGCTTGTTGACACGCTCGTCACACGGAGTAGTCGGGAGGGGAAATATCTTAGTAAACATGTAGACTACCCAGAACTATCCCAATATGTCTAATCTTGCATGCTAGCCGCTGCGTACGACACGTACAGTGTGCCTTATTTACCCCTAGCCGTCCACATGTCGAAAAGATATTTCACACCACCTAGATAGATGTCTTTTATTAGTTTTTCCTTGTTTATCTCTACCGTACTATGTCATCAATTTTCTTACTAGCTTTCATATTCCTTATGCTATTTTCATGTCTTGTTAATTCTATATGTTTTCGTTTTGTCGTCAGTTTGTGTACTTGTTCCATTCCTGACTGGAAACCAACATTTTCAGGTTTAGCCGCAATCACTCTTGGCACTGGGGAAGGCTTGGGTATGCTGAGGACGACCTAGAAATAGAAAGCAATTGTATCAATTTTATTAATTGTAAACTACTGATTTTCTTTAATTATAATATTGTAATAAATGTAGAATTGTGAATGAGCATCAATGTTATTTCTTGAGCATTTATTTCTTGCGGGCTTGACAGCGTTCTACCGCCGACTCTACGGCGTAGGCTGGCTTGGACACATCTCGTATCCGAAAAGCGGTGCGGGTCGTGACAGGTACCATGGCCCTGGATTACCGTTACGGGAAAACTCTACCTTGTCGACAAGTTGTCCAATGACCATGCAAGACCCGACTCAAACTGACGTCTCATATAGTCATTCTACTTTCAGTGTCACCATCTCTTTCAAAACTAAGTTCAAGACTTCTATCCTTGAGATCCCTCGAGACCCACGGTCGCGAGCCTTCTTCTTTCCATGTTACCACATCATTCCACTCAACTTAGGAATGCCTATTTGAAAGCCCCTTGTTTCAAACTCAATGAATCAACCGTAGCCCGTGCCTTAAACACTAAGTCTCAGCTTCGTGCCTTAAGCCAACTGAACTCTATGCGACACCACCGCCCAGGTCATACTCTATATGACGGGCCTTGAGACCGAAAGACTATGTGGTTATACCCAGCCGTAGAACTCGTAGGACCGTACTTGGAATGACAGGTCGACCACCATCACTTTGCCTAACTAAATCAAGCCTACAACTTAACCCAATAGACGAGCAAAGGCTATGTCAAGCCTTGCATCGTGGAAGCGTGCATGCTTTATCGAGCATTTATGTGGGCGACGCCTATGACTTAGGCTAATTCATAGTTTGTGTAGAAGACCAACTTTTCCTTCTTCCAAGCTACGGGACGAAGGACCGAGTGTCATTTTCAAAGCACGCCGTGCACCAACTCTAAGCCAACCATTGGACCTTTCCATATTCTAACTCAATTCGACCTGTCGGGATTATTCTCTTATCTATGTGGATTCGTCTCTTTTATTATCAAGCCTACTTGTGCAAGTTGAAAACATGCGATTTATTATGTGAAGGCAAAGATGAGGCGAGTTCACCGAAACTACCCCACGTGAGCGAGGGTCGCCTTGACCGAGTGATGTCTTCATGCAGCCGTTGCAAGGCTAAGTCTGAACGTCGT
Source organism: Iris pallida (assembly GCA_029216955.1). Classification (NCBI taxonomy): domain Eukaryota; kingdom Viridiplantae; phylum Streptophyta; class Magnoliopsida; order Asparagales; family Iridaceae; genus Iris; species Iris pallida. The sequence continues at coordinate 19,724,142 of JANAVB010040218.1, read as the reverse complement.
CGGCATTTCAATTCCACGATTGACTGAGTGGGACGGGGCACTACATCATACACCACTCAGAAAAAGTTTCATCCTTGAAACTAACTGAGTACTTACTCATTGACTTATCACTCGAACGTTCAACGACTCTCGCACACATTTCTCTTATGCATTCCCAATGCGAGCCACGCTCGTGCTACTATCAATTTCCTTCATACGATTTTAAAATCCTCGACACTTTTCTATTCCTCAAGTCTCACTTGATTCAACGTATCACTTAGTTGGATCGTGCATATATTCCAGACGTCCCCAAAATACATGCATTTCAGCCAAGTCTCGTGATAGAGAATACCCCATCACCATCGAATCGGATCGTGCACATATTCGGGCGTCCCTGATATACGTGTATGTCAACCGAGACTCGCGAGTGGTGCCTCCACAAATTCTACCACTTCGTACTCGGACGTCTGCCTAACCGCTAGGCTATGTCTTTCCATCAGTATTGGAATCATAGTTCCCAAACATGATATCAACACTGACCCATCCTAAGGTCAAACCAAGTTGATAGTACGGGATTTTCTACCCAAGATTGCATCACTCCGATTTCTAAACATCGAGCATCGATTCCCTACACACATCGCAACATTCGTTGTACGGGGTTTCGAGTCATTCAGCAAAGCCATCATATCGTAAGTTCGCTTAACTAAATATCGATACATCAATATTGCTCGTCCAACAAGCCATTTGCATAGTCATCCCTTCAAACACGTTCGATATAGTTTGCATATCAATCCTTCCAAGTCAAGCACGCTACGACACAATTTATCGCTAAACCATAATTCATATATTCCCTAAATCATTCATCCCAATTCATGTATTCGATCATGAGGTCGTCTAGCTTAACAACATGTTGTGCCCCGATCTCACGCGATTCAGATTATCCCGACGGGCATGAATCACCATGCACACTCCCGCGGGTTAATCATCCTTATCGGGACGTAACTATGTTTTGTGTCTAGACTAATTCATTCTCGATACGTAGATTGGATCTATTCAATCCCTAAGTTTACTCAATCATCAATCGCAAGTCCAAACATCCTCAAATTTTCCTTCGCATCAAACCAACAAGTCGAGACAATCAAAATTGCCACGTCTGATTTTCCAAGTTTGATCATTCCCGCAAAATGAATCACCATGTCAGCGCTCACGCGGAACGATCACCCCAAATCCGACGTAACGCATGTACGAGGCTAGAGTTACGCTCGCACAAGACGACCGTCGACGTGGTGGTTATCAACGTAACCATCAAGACACAATCATTTTCATCCAACATTCATCTCGATCAAAATGCTAAGTATAGCATCCAACCGAACAAAACCCTTGTACGATCGTCATTCGCCAAGTCAGAGTACCCCGAGTTTCGTATATCGATCTTGATACGCTCAATACCATCGATGACATGCGTAACCTGACGATCTTCCTTTATAACCAATTTTGAGGGGCGAAATGCTATCATCCGACTGGATAATCTCCTCGACATTCAAATTTAATTTTGATCATTATCCCTGAATCATTCACAACATCAATTTCCCTCAAACCCAAATTTGCATATTGTTCATCCGTCTATAATTCATCGAGCAACATTTTTTTCAATTCACATCATTCCTTGCTAACTCAAATCATCTAACAACATCCATTCCAATCCTTAAAGTCATTTGCGTAACTTCAAAATTAAACCTTTATGCACGCTATCTTCCCGTCGTGCTAACTTTTTATATGATCCGCATCAATTTCTTCGATCAAGTCATCCATTCGTACACCCTAACTTTTTCCTCGATTTGATTTCACCTACTCAATCATTTTCGCGTTTCATAATTCGCACAATTCTCAATCTCGTGCACGTTCCGTGCGCGTCCATTTCTAGGTTGTTCAAATTGACTCGTCAAAATCTTTAAGACTATATTTTGCTCAATCATATTCAATCTAAGGCTTTGAATACACGCGACGTTTGCTGATAGACTCATCGACACCCCGTATCCTCAATCGATCGATCGACATCCCTGAGGCTATCGCATACACCACTCAGGGATAAAGTCATTCAACAAATTCTCAAAACTATCATTCGAATCAAAATCGACTTCTTCGGATCCCGTTCGAACCATTTCTCAAAATCCAAGCACGCTCATCTATGCCGTATCGAAGTTATCGTCGCTCGATAGCACCCCTATCGATAGTCATCTCATATTCTATGGATCAAGTCAAACTCATTCTCGTCCGACACAATTCAAATCCTGCACTCGACTTTTCTAAGGTCGACGCAACTTTGGTGTATATGCCCAGCCCGACTTAGCCAACTGTACTTATGTGAACCATCTTTTTGTTTCTTTTCAAAAACTGTTCACCTACGTTTTGCAAATTATTTAGACTTATTGTATGGACATCCCATGGGACATTTGAGAGAGAGCGCACCAACGATATCAACTTTAAGGAAGCAACATTTTAGAGTTTGTGGAAACAACGGAGTTAAAGAATTCAATCGATAGTCCAAGGACGTAAAGTCGTGCTCTGATACCATTATGTCACGCCCTGCTCCCGTAGAAGCGATCGTCCTCGCTAAGGCGTGATGCCGCACAAGCCTAGATTGCGCTCGTGTAAGGCGGGTTCCATAACGGCCGATTTCAGCGGCTGCGACGAGATCGTCGTACAGAAGTCTCATACAGAGACATTGAATAGTAGCAGCGGAAATTAGAACAAAACAAGTTATTCAAAAGAAGCTCTTTACTGATATTGAAGCAAAGGTTACAATGGGGCGCAAGGCCACGATTACAAGTCTCTCAAGCTCACTCTTCTCAAATTACAAGTCACTCACCTCTCTCTCTCTCATCTCTTGTAACCTCCGTCAATTGATTCTTAAAATCTTTTTTTTATTTTGTATTTTCAAAACTTCGAATTTTCTGAATCTCGAAAAACGTGCAAATTCTATTATTGAGAAAATATTTTCGACCGTAATTGCTATCGGTCCTTGTTGGTCTTGATTTACCATTTTATGCGATTTATCCTATTGGAAATTTCTTGTCCTTTTTCCTTAAATCAATACGTTATCAATACTGTTCTATATGAAGAAACGTTTATTGAATTTTGAAATTTCAAAATGTATTTATTTACTAAATAAATGGTTGTTAAATATATATAAATAATTAGTGAATAAATTAGTATTATTTTAGTAATTAGAAAATCTTGGCTAAATTGTAATTAGCCCATTTGTTAAATTAGTGGTAACTAGTAATTAATTTATTAATTTATAGCTAATATTTATTTAGTACTAATTAATCAACAGATGGATAATGTTAGGATTAGCAGTTAGTGGTTAGTATGTTAGTTTTCCACTAAATTTCCTAATTTTCTATTACATATACATTTTCTTAGGGTTCCCCTTCTATCCTATAAATAGACCCCTTTCCAATTTTTTTACACCCAATCCCAAACCTATAAATTCCTAAACCTATTTTCTAGCTACAGCCGCCACACTTCTAAACTTCCTACACACATCCCTAGGAATTAGAGGCAGCCGCCATTCCCATCCTCCCTGCCTCCATGTCTCAGCCATCACCACAACCCCCTGCGTCTTCGGCTATGGCCGGAGATCCACGACCACACCAGAATCCTATCCCGGCCACCCTTCCATTTCAGCCACCACCAAGAACAACACCACCATCACCACCGCCACCACCACCATCAACATCACGGCTACCACACCCGAACCACCCGAACCACCACTGCCCCCACCATCATCACCAAAACCAGGCCGCCCTTTTTTTCCCCAAATCAAATCACCATTTAGAGAGAGAGAGAGAGAGAAAGAGAGCGGACCTCCACCCGACCTCCGCTCCAACCTCGCCGGAGCCGACGTCCTTCCACCTGGGCGCCGCACCTCCAGCGCACTCCGCCTGGGCCCACCTCACTTCACCGCTGTCCGATGCCCACCCTAGTAGCGCGCTCCGCTGGCTGCTCCGGATCCGTGAACCCTTCGGGCTTCTCCGACCTCCCACTGTCCGGCGCCGCTCTGTCCGCTCTTTCCGCTCACCGACCGCCCTGTCGCCGCACCCGCCATGGACCGAACCACTGTGAGCCCACCTTCCTCTTTTTCCTTGGTTGCTGAGAATAAATTATGGGAGGAGTGAGTGATTTCTCTCCCTTGAATTGATTTATATGAATAAAGAATGGATAGCAGAGTGTTGGTATTTGAGCACCCTCATTTTATTGGACTTTTGTAGTTAGTCAACAGAGTTTTTTTCCTCTTTCATCATATTGGTTGGGGAACAACAGCAGTCTCCTTGTTCTTTATATTTCTAAATTTCGATTTTGGGGATACAGCTTCCTTCCCCTTAAATTTTTATTGGAATAAATGAGCCCAGAGCAGGAACAATGCCCCTTTATATTGTTATAAATTTAATTATTACATTTAAGTATGGTTAATAATTAGATTTAGATTCTGAAACTTTAATTTGGGTTGTAGCCCTCTTTCCCTAAGTTATTATTTGACTTGTAGGTATATGAGTATGTATATTGTATACATGTACATTTATGTATAAATGTATATACATGTATGAGTATATATATATATATATAAATTTAAATTCTTTAAGTAAATATTTTAGGCAATATTTATGGAATTTATTACTAGGGTTTGAATGGAATGTATTTGGGCCCTATAATTTTTAGTTATGCATTTGGATTTGGGCTTTGGGCCCGTAATTTTAATATATGAATATATATATTATTCACATTTGAATTTGGGCTTGGGCCCATAATTTTAAATATATATATATATATATATATATATATATATATATATATTATATATATATATATGTATTAACATTTGGTTTGGGCTGATCAATAATTAATACGCTCAAGGCCTAAGAATTTTATTAGGCTTTGGTAGTTGAATAAAAATGTGTAATAGTATTTCTAAATTAGTATCTGGTTTGACCTAAATATTTATATTTGATAAATTGGAGTTTTGGTACAAATGTTTTCTATATATTCAAAACTAATATCTAAATATTATGATTAATTAGTTGCTAACATTATAACGATTTCCAACAATTATTTATATTTAATTAGTTATATTTTCCATAAAAAATAATAATCGCGACTATTTTAGTCGTTACCCTTTTCTTGACCCGATTATCATACCGAACTCTGATTCTTGACTCCAATATATCAACGAGGCTATTTGGACTATTCTGGACTCATTGGGACTGCCCGTGTCGTCGTTTGGGACCATCTGTGGAGCATAGCATTGTACCTACCTCGTGTTGACACATTTGTGTCGCGCACGTCGACTCCAACCAATTCAGGCGAGTACATTCTCTGACCGTTTCATACTTGATAGGATTTACATTTACGCTCTAGATTATTTTACTTGATGCTGTCACATTGTTAACACGAATTGGTACTATATGGATCCCTTTATGAGATGTTATCCCCCTCGGGAGCATCGGTTATATCATGTCATGTGCGTTTTACTTTCATCATGTATTCCTGTGCTTTTACCATTCATGTGCATTCTCGTGATTCATGTACTCTTATGTTCACACGGAACCCCCATGTTTACATTCATGTGCACCCATTTATGGGCCCCCATGTGATATCATGTGCAATAACATAACCTGTCTGGATCCTTTTATATTGATTGGGGTACGGGAGAGTATAAATAGTCATGTGGACAATTTCCAAAGTAGTGTAGTCATGTGCAAACTTTCATGTTTATTATCAAGCCGTTCACATGTCTAGCTTGTACTCTAAATCACTAGTTCACTGTAGCTCTTTACTTATAGTAGATATTTTATTACAGTCTTCTCTTTTACTCATGTATATTCTCAGTGTTTTATGTATCTTACTCTATTGCATATTTATATATCCTATCATTATGAACTGCGTGAGATGTACTGTGCTCGCTCCCGTCCTGACTGGACCTGTTGATAAATTTTACAGATAGCTTGGAGGTTACCTGCTAGCCTAGAGGAGACACATTAGAGGTTGGAGTAGATAGCTAGGGTTTTTCTTATTTTATTTCAGTTGTCTTGAGCTGTATTTACTCTATGGATTACTGTATTTGAGATTTGAGAGGTTTTTCTGGATTTGTGATATCTTAGACACTTAGACTTCTATCTGCTGTATCTCTTTGTAGATTTCAGTTTTATCTATCTTTTATCGTATTCTACCTTAGATGTGATTGAGACTGTAATTGTTATGTCACCTCTATTCGGATTGTATATACTGTACAGGTACCTTATATTGTTAGATGATTGACCTAGGACAGCGTTCTACCGCCGATACTGCGGCGTAGGCTGGACGTACCCACTTCTCGTGCCCTTACTCTAGAGTGCGGGTCGTGACATGTTTTTAGTGGTAGCCCATGCATGTCGAGTTTGTATAGTGGTATTCGAACTAGAGTATCACTATAGCCTGCAGTAGGATTGGGATATATTTTGAAGGTACTCAATCACAGTTAGGATTCCTTGAGAGATTCCTGGGATGACCCTTGAAAATCTCATTATAAAATATCTCAAAATTTGATTCTAACGGTTTATATTACCCTATTTTTGTTAGCTAATGAATTTGATTTTTGGTATCCATTGTTGATTTAAATTTTTGTCAAGATAAAATTATATGGGCTAGGTCATCTCAGTTATGGAATCTAGTCTTCTACAGTCACATTAGCCAGCATGGTGAGGACATAGTCTGATTTTGGATATATTTCTCGGGTGCGGGAATTTAAGATTTTACAGCCAAGCTAGCGACATCGCAAAAATTTTAAATACCATAATTCTAGAGGTATGTGCCTTAGTCGAGGACTTTATGATTATCGTAGCCTTGCTTACTAGTATGACGAAGATTTAGAGTACCATGATTTTGGATAGACGCATATGATTATCAGATTGTACCTTAAATGCTTTTGAACATGTTTTCTCTACTTATGTTTCAGTCTTTCAAAAAAAAATTATTGTTTTGTTTTGTTTTGCTTCTCATTATTTAACTTAGGAGTAGGAGTAGGAGTAGGAGTAGCTTTAGCTGTTATTATAAACCTTTGTGTAACTTTTTGTTATGAATTTCTTCATAATACAATGAATCGATGATTTTTGCTAGACCTTATCTTGAATTTGATATTATAGTTCTGGTTTCAAAATGGTTTCTTCTTTTAAACAGATAAGCAGAACAGATTCTATTATCATTTCTTTTCCTGCCAATATTTTATTACCATTATTTTTGTCTTATATAACTGTCCTGATTACATCAATTCCCTGTCTCGTATCTAATTCTGTCAGCTATACTTTGAAACCCTTGAATCTTCATATCATTGCCTGAAAAATGTTGAAGAAGTGACGTAAATCATCTACTTCGAAAATGACGTAATTGGTTATCATATGATGATTTTGTAGGAATCAAAATGTTGGATGTCAATTATGAAAAAATTGAGATGGGGATGTGGCAAGGGTTTAGAATGAAATCGAGAGATAAATGTTATCAATTTAGAAACAATCACAGAAAATTTTGGTTATGAATAATTCCTGGATGTATTTCAAAAACTGATGATGATTCGAGGTCAACTTAGTTTCGAGAACTTGGATAAATTTTGGTTATTGATTCTTGAGACGTTACACTTTAAGGCTATGATGCTAAATTTAGGAATTTAGTAATAGAGAAGTGATTTTAACTATATGCAATGATGATACGAAATGAATAAGATACTGTAAGAAATGGCTAGAAACAGAAAGAACGCAAGGATTTTGAGTTATATAAAATATAGAGATTTTATAAAAATTTTAAAATTCAGGAGAATAATATTAAAGGTGTACGTTGGAGGAAATATAAAGATTGAATTTATAATGAAGAATAAGTTTTGTAAGACCTAGTGGGTTTAGATTTAAATAATACAAGAAGAGTAAATTGAATAAGTTCAAGGATTACATAAAATTTGATTTAGAGGCTTCGGATCTAATATGGACAAGGTGGAAGAATTTAGATTTATGATGATTAAGTGGTCAGTTTGATTCCTAGTAAGAGGAGTATGCTTCATGAATAATATTTCGGAACTTAGAAATTTAGCCTATGGTGATCATGGCAAGGTCAAATCTTTATGACGGAAGGATAAAATTTTGATGATAGTCATACAAAGGTTGATTTTATATTGGGACTGGTGAGATAAATATATGATTGGCAATAATAATAAACTTGATAGTATCAGAGAGAGATGATTAACTTGACTTTCGTATGAAATCTTTTCTTGTTTTCCCCTAAAAGGTTTTTTCAATATCATTGAATCCTAGCTCCCTTAATCACGACCAATCGACTTTGATCATCCTTTCTTGTCATATTATATCTTGGGTCGTACTCAATTGAATTAAATTGTGACCTGAATCTATCCTTGTATGCTCGTGCTCAGACTTCGATGAACCTGTCCTCCATATTGCCCAATCTTGATTACCCAGAATTGATCAACTTAGATCGTATCAAGAATAAATTTTCTTAGTATATACTGTGATTGGATTTCAATGCTATTGACATTCTTTAAACTTTTGATTTTGATTTTTCTTTGAGTAGTACCCTTTATCGTACCAATAGTCTTTACCCTTGACCGTACTCAATTTATTTGAATTCCATCGTGACCTGGATCTCTATCAATATGTTGCTCGTGCTCAAAAATCTTGATTTCATTCTTTTCGAACCTAAATTCAAATATTGATTAGCCCTATTCTTCATCATATCTAAATGTTGTTGACCAAGGTTAGACTGACCTTATCTATGATCGTGTCGAATTTCGACTTTTATCATGTTTGGATTTTTACACTCGTGCCTAAAATGTTTTCTGACCATGATTTGATTTCCTAATCTTATCTGAAATTCTCATGATTGTTCGTGCCTAAATGACCTGGCATGACTAGACGACTATGAATTTTATGGTCGGGATTTTAACGATCATTGTTATACGTACCAATTTTGCCTCTGGAACGTGCTTGAAATTTTTGTTCTTGATCACGACTATCTGATTTGGTTATGAACCTTGTCATGTCATCAATTGAGTTTGATCTTGTCGGAATAAATATTCCCATTGTGCCTAAATGACTTGGGTTTCTTCCTAAATCGTGCCTATAAGGACCTTGATTCCGAAATCATGATTTTATCGCCATTCATAACTAAGCTTGGATCTTGATCGTGCTTATACGACCTAGAGTCTGATTTTCATCAAATCTAACTACCGATCGTTTATACTCGAATTTCGTTCTCCATCCGTTTCTCTTAGCCGTGATTAAGATCACGACTAAATAACCTGAATCTATTCCTGATTTGTGTCTAACTATGTTGATCATACTATGATTCTATCGTGCCAAATCAACAGTCGTGTCTAAACAATTTCGAGTTGATTATCTTAATCGTGCCATGGTCGTTGTCTTTTCATCGTGTCTGAGTTATTGCCTAAATTTCTATCATATTTTAACTCTCTTAACAACCTTTAATTTCGAGGACGAAATTTCTTTAAGGAGGGTAGATTTGTAACCTCCGTTAATTGATTTCTTAAAATCTCTTTTTATTTTGTATTTTTTAAAACTCTGAATTTTCTGAATCTCGAAAAACGTGCAAATTCTATTATTGAGAAAACATTTTCGACCGCAATTGCTATCGGACCTTGTTGGTCTTGATTTACCATTTTATGCGATTTATCCTATTGGAAATTTCTTGTCCTTTTTCCTTAAATCAATACATTATCAATATTGTTCTATATGAAGAAACGTTTATTGAATTTTGAAATTTCAAAATGTATTTATTACTAAATAAATGGTTGTATATATAAATAATTAGTGAATAAATTAGTTTTTTTAGTAATTAGAAAATCTTGGCTAAATTATAATTAGTCCATTTGTTAAATTAGTGGTAACTAGTAATTAATTTATTAATTTATAGCTAATATTTTTAGTATAATTAATCAACAGATGGATAATGTTAGGATTAGCAGTTAGTGGTTAGTATGTTAGTTTTCCACTAAATTTCCTAATTTTCTATTACATATACATTTTCTTAGGGTTCCCCTTCTATCCTATAAATAGACCCCTTCCCAATGTTTTACACCCAATTCCAAAACTAGAAATTCCTAAACCTATTTTCTAGCTACAGCCGCCACACTTCCAAACTCCCTACACACATCCCTAGGAATTAGAGGCAGCCGCCATTCCCATCCTCCCTGCCTCCATGTCTCAGCCGTCACCACAACCCCCTGCGTCTGGCTATCGTCGGAGATCCACGACCACACCAGCATCCTATCCCGGCCACCCTTCCATTTCAGCCACCACCAAGAACAACACCACCATCACCACCGCCACCACCACCATCAACATCACGGCTACCACCACCCGAACCACCCGAACCACCACTGCCCCCACCATCACCAGAACCACCGGCCGCCCTTTTTTTCCCCAAATCAAATCACCATTTAGAGAGAGAGAGAGAGAGAGAAAGTGAGCGGACCTCCACCCGACCTCCGCTCCAACCTCGCCGGAGCCGACGTCCTTCCACCTGGGCGCCGCACCTCCAGCGCACTCCGTCTGGGCCCACCTCACTTCGCGCTGTCCGACGCCGACCCTAGCAGTGTGCTCCGCCGGCTGCTCCAGATCCGTGAACCCTTCGCGCTTCTCCGGCCTCCCACTGTCCGGGCCGCTCTGTCCGCTCCCTCCGTTCACCGACCGCCCCTGTCGTCGCACCCGCCATGGACCGAACCACTGTGAGCCCACCTTCCTCTTTTTCCTTGGTTGCTGAGAATAAATTGTGGGAGGAGAGAGTGATTTCTCTTTCCCTTGAATTGATTTATATGAATAAAGAATGGATAGCAGAGTGTTGGTATTTGAGCACCCTCCTTTTATTGGACTTTTGTAGTTAGTCAACAGAGTTTTTTTTTTCCTCTTTCATCATATTGGTTGGGGAAAACAGCAGTCTCCTTGTTCTTTATATTTCTAAATTTCGATTTTGGGGATACAGCTTCCTCTCCCCTTAAATTTCTATTGGAATAAATGAGCCCACAGCAGGAACAATGCCCCTTTATATTGTTATAAATTTAATTATTACATTTAAGTATGGTTAATAATTAGATTTAGATTCTGAAACTTTAATTTAGGTTGTAGCCCTTTTTCCCTAAGTTATTATTTAACTTGTAGGTATATGAGTATGTATATTGTATACATGTACATTTATGTATAAATGTATATACGTGTATGAGTATATATTATATATAAATTCAAATTCTTTAAGTTAATTTTTAGGCAATATTTATGGAATTTATTAGGTTTGAATGGAATGTATTCGGTCCCTATAATTTTTAGTTATGCATTTGGATTTGGGCTTTGGGCCCGTAATTTTAATATATGAATATATATATTTATTCACATTTGGATTTGGGCTTGGGCCCGTAATTTTAATATATAAATATATATATATGTATTAACATTTGGTTGGGCTGATCAATAATTAATACGCTCAAGGCCTAAGAATTTATTAGGCTTTGGTAGTTGAATAAAAATGTGTAATAGTATTTCTAAATTAGTATCTGGTTTGACCTAAATATTTATATTTGATAAATTGGATTTTTGGTACAAAATGTTTTCTATATATATTCAAAACAAATATCTAAAATATTATGATTAATTAGTTGCTAACATTATAACGATTTCCAACAATTATTTATTTAATTAGTTATATTTTCCATAAAAAATTAATAATCGCGACTATTTTAGTCGTTTCCCTTTTCTTGACCCGATTATCATACCGAACTCTGATTCTTGACTCCAATATATCAACTAGGCTATTTGGACTATTCTGAACTCATTGGGACTGCCCGTGTCGTCGTTTGGGACCATCTGTGGAGCATAGCATTGTACCTACCTCGTGTCGACACGTTCGTGTCGCGCACGTCGACTCCAACCGATTCAGGCGAGTACATTCTCTGACCGTTTCATGCTTGATAGGATTTACATTTACGCTCTAGATTACTTTGCTTGATGTTGTCACGTTGTTAACACGGATTGGTATATTGATCCCTTCATGAGATGTTATCCCCCTCGGGAGCATCGGTTACATCATGTCATGTGCGTTTCACTTTCATCATGTATTCCTGTGCTTTCACCATTCATGTGCACTCTCGTTATTCATGTACTCTCATGTTTACGGAGCCCCCATGTTTACATTCATATGCACCCATTTATGGGCCCTCGTGTGATATCATGTGCAATAACATAACCTGTCTGGATCCTTGTGTATTGATTTGGGTACGGAAGAGTATAAATAGTCATGTGGATAATTTCCAAAGTAGTGTAGTCATGTGCAAACTCTCATGTTTATTATCAAGCCGTTCACATGTCTAGCTTGTACTCTAAATCACTAGTTCACTGTAGCTTTACTTATAGTAGATTTTTATTACAGTTTTCTCTTTTACTCATGTATATTCTCAGCGTTTCATGTATCTTACTCTATTACATATTTATATATCCTTTCATATTATGAACTGCGTGAGATGTACTGTGCTCGCTCCCGTCCTGACTGGACCTGTTGATAAATTTTACAGATAGCTTGGAGGTTACCTGCTAGCCTAGAGGAGACACAGTAGAGGTTAGAGTAGATAGCTAGGGTTTTTCTTATTTTATTTCAGTTGTCTTGAGCTGTATTTACTCTATGGATTACTGTATTTGAGATTTGAGAGGTTTTTCCAGATTTGTGATATCTTAGACACTTAGACTTCTATCTGCTGTATCTCTTTGTGGATTTCAGTTTTATCTATCTTTATCGTATTTTACCTTAGATGTGATTGAGACTGTAATTGTTATGTCACCTCCATTCGGAGTGTATATACTGTACAGGTACCTTATATTGTTAGATGATTAACCTAGGACAGCGTTCTACCGCCGACACTGCGACGTAGGCTGGCCGTACCCACTTCTCGTACCTTTACTCTAGGGTGCGGGTCGTGACATCTCTCAATACATGTCTTGAGCCAGCGGAAGCTTCGGAAGGCGACGTCCATACATTATGTCCCGTATAAGTCTTGAATCCATACGGCCGTACGCTTCGAATAGCCAAGGAACTCTATGCCTCGACGCATCCAAGCGAGCTCCGCGCCACGAGCTTTTACCTGCGTCTGCACATGAAAACTATGTGGGTGTCAGTACTCAACTGTACTGGTGGAATGAGCTCCTCGCCCACCCATGCAAAACCAACACGTTTGATTTACTTTATGCAATATAGTCCCTTCTTATCAATTGTCTTTCTACTTTTGCCTTAGGATCAGTTTTAGGACCGACGCCTTGGCCTATTTTGTGTCTCTAGACCATCCCGTGCTTGCAACAACAACGTCGACTCAACAACGTTAACCTATCAAGTCGTGCTTGCCTTTCGGCCAAAATCAGAGACGCAACTACGCGATGAGGCTCCATTTTCATGTGATCGTGCTAGGAATCCATCGTGCCGTACCTCGCAACTGTGGGTAACTAAACCATATCGCCGCCTCGCGGCCCTTTCTACTTCAATCACCAACTGACCCAATCAGGACTTGTGGACTAAATGTCACTCGACCGATTTTGCCTTGCGGCATCTCCTGACTTAAACTCAAGACAACTCAATCATAACTATGCAACTTATATGCCAACAACATAAGACTCGATGCCACATCTCGTGCCGAAGCACGGTGTCTACGCTGCAGCCAAATCTTAGGCCCCAAAACATTGCCTTTATCGTGTACGCATTCTTCCCGACTCTTAATTCACTTCACCTAATACTCGACTCAGTCCAAAGGCATATACGCGGATCGTCGCCTATTCCGACTCATCTATATGAGGTCACTAGCATAACAAGCTATACCTGGACTCATAGCTTGCGATTAGCCGGGACCCTTCCAGCGCAAGGTAGGTAGCCCCCTGGAAGTCCCCGACTAACCCGGTGCTATCGATTCAGCACAGCTATCACCATATTTCCTTGGGCCGATACGGTCCCATAACCCTGGGTTGCTGTTACGGGGAAACTCTACCTTGTCGATAAGTTATCCAATGACCATGCAAGACCCGACTCAAACTGACGTCTCACACAGTCATTCTACTTTCAGTGGCACCATCTCTTTCAAAACCAAGTTCAAGACTTCTATCCTTGAGATCCCTCGACGACCCACGGTCACGAGCCTTCTTTTTTCCATGTTACCACATCATTCCACTCAACTTAGGAATGCATATTTGAAAGCCCCTTGTTCCAAACTCAATGAATCAACCGTAGCCCGTGCCTTAAACACTAAGTCTGTGCTTCGTGCCTTAAGCCAACTGAACTCTATGCGACACCACCGCCCAGGTCATACTATATGACGGGCCTTGAGACCGTAAGACTATGTGGTTATACCCAGCCGTAGAACTCGTAGGACCGTGCTTGGAATGGCAGGTCGACCACCATCACTTTGCCTAACTAAATCAAGCCTACAACTTAATCCAAGGGACGAGCAAAGGCTATGTCAAGCCTTGCATCGTGGAAGCGTGCATGCTTTATCGAGCATTTATGCGGGCGACGCCTATGACTTAGGCTAATTCATAGTTTGTGTAGAAGACCAACTTTTCCTTCTCACAAGCCACGGGACGAAGGACCGAGTGTCATTTTCAAAGCACGCCGTGCACCAACTCTAAGCCAACCGTTGGACCTTTCCATATTCTAACTCAATTCGACCTGTCGAAATTATTCCCTTATCTATGTGGATTCGTTTCTTTTATTATCAAGCCTACTTGTGCAAGTTGAAAACATGTGATTTATATGTGAAGGCAAAGATGAAGCGAGTTCACCGAAACTACCCCACCTGAGCGAGCGGTCGCCTTGACCGAGCGATGTCTTCATGCAGCCGTTGCAAGGCTAAGTCCGAACGCCATCGGCGTTTTGATTCCACCGATTGACTGAGCGGGACGGGGCACTACACCGGCCTCAATAATCTCGGACAGAGATGGGCGATTCCTATCGCGTTTTGGACGAGCCTACAAGCGGCGATGGTGTCATGCCCCAGTACCGAAATACAGTGACGGACTAGGCCAGCTACTCCATATGAGGTATACAAACGTCATACGGTGGTCGCGGCTGTCAAGAGACGAGGGGGTGTATGCTACATTCAAGTCTCCTATGGTCACACAGAATCATCTATGTCTCAACCATTCAAGCAAGAAAACGTCAATTAATGAACATATGAGATAAAGCAGTAAGGCGTCCCTGACGCTTCATCAAAATGTCATAGAAATCTAGCTTTATAAGTTAGCTAGCCCAGAGAGTCAAAGTTACACAATTATACTCAGCTGCAGTCTGATTTAATTATAAATTATGCGAGGACAAAATATCCAGAATTGCCGGCTGAACAGGTGCCGGGGGCTAAATGCCAGGACATAAGTAAAGATATTATAGTGGTGGAGAAGAAACCCACTCGAGTCCCCCGCCAGCCATGCTTCTAGTATGCACCATTGACGTCAGGGAAGAAGTTCGGATCCTCAGGCTCTGCTACGTGATCTGGCCAAACAAAACCAGCGGGGTCAGCCCCGAATAGCAAGTACCACAAGGGAGCACAAAAAAGCGAGATAAAATCCCAAGCAAATAATAAAATTAAAATAATAATAATAATAAGCTTCCGGTCATAACCTCGGTCCACAGCCTATCCTAGCACGATAGGCCAACCCAACAACCAAACAAGGACATGGGTTGGACCACGCACCATGACAGTCCATGTCCCTCGACTACTAACGGAAGGCTCAAGCACAGACAAGTCATTTTTCAAGCGACCATTCATTCCTGCGGCTTTCTATGTTTGGCGGAGTTATCCCCGTGATACTGATTAAAAGGAATCCACAGATCGTGTCAACCCAGCAGGGCTAGCCAAACCATAAGACATATAACTCATTGATTATGCACCAGTCCCCCGAAGGGCTACCGCGTTAAAACATTTAACACATAGCTCGTAGGAATCGGATATAGCCATCTGCTATAGGCGAATGAAACCATATCCGTGGCGCCCAACCCGACACGTCAGGTCTGGACCAGGGTGGCTAGTATGGCACGATCTCGGGATTCTTCCCACCCAATGCATCTACCAAGTTAGTTGCCTAGTTAATCCCTAGGTTATACTCAGAGTTCACATGTCGTGGTCACATGTTCACTCCTCTAGATATCGTACATTGTACGAGTACCCCAAGAAAGAATCCGTACTGGCTCCTGGAGTCATACGTATGTTTTCCCCTTCTTGGTGTAATGTAACACACATCACATACCACGTCATTGCTACCGACCATTACTTATGTAAATGCTAGACTCTTGGGAGTACTGACAGGTATCACGTAGGAACACTTAGCACATAGGATTGCACTTTGGTGCTCACATAGATTGTACATCGGTACACACATAGGGATATCCAGCCATCACATAGGTGGTCAGATTAGGAATGAGAACTAATACACACAGGAACCTTCGGCTGAGGCTCGTGCGGCCTCACTATATGCGGCCAAGAAATGAAGTCTGCATGACTTCATGCGGCTCGGAAAAGCGGGCTCTTATGGCTGCTAAAGCTCATGCGGCCAACTGCCATACGCCATACGGCCAGGGGAACGAGCTCATGCGGCTGGATACCGTGGGACGCATGCGGCTCAGGACAGCAGACATATGCGGCTGGAGAGTAAGCGGGGCGCATACGGCCAAGAACCAGCAAACATAAGCGGCAAGGTTCATACGGCTAATGAAGGGGAAAATGACTCATACGGCTCAGGAAGAACCGGGTTTGCGGCCAGGATGAACAAGTTCATGCGGCTCAAAAGCTTATGCGGTTGAAAGATGCCAGCGCCATGCGGCCAGGAAATGGTCAAGGCGCATGCGGCTGGTCAACGCGAGCGTATGCGGCTGAGGAAATTCTGCTGCAGCTATACTTATGCGGCCGAGATTTGCTCATGCGACTGCAATACTTATGCGGCTGCAATACTTATGCGGCTGAGAATAGCTTATGCGGCCGTAGGGGCCTTGTTCATCATCCCTGCCAGAGCCAGCATAGGCAAATCCTTTGGAGAAACCAAGTTATTGCTTAGGCCATAACTTCCTCCAAACAAGTCAAAATCTAACTTTCCAAAGGTCAAAACTGTGTAGAATCAAATTTCCTACAACATAGGACCACGTTTTCGAAAATAGCCAAGTATGATAGAAAAAAACCATAAAAACCCATGAAACCCTAGTTTTTAGGAACTTAGATCTACCCAAATCTAGCCATCAAAATCAAAAGCTTCAAGAACTAAACTTGTAGAGAATGGAGAGAAGAACAAGATAGACAAATAATATCAAGGAAAAATCAAGAATGTAAAATGCACAAAATCTCCTCTTTTGAGCAAGTTGTACTTGCCTATGGGTGGTGGTGGTTGAGGAAAATAAATGGAGGAGTGAATGAGGAGAGAGAGTGAGAAATAGGATGTTAAATAGGGGTTGGGTTGGTTTAAGAAAACCCTAATCCTTAATCACTCCACTAATGACAATGCTAAAAAAAGCTACATGCACCATTATAAATATACGGAATTATACACATGCTAAATACAGATACCATATACGGAATCCATGAAGAATACTATATCGGGATGGGGGTGACATCCCTATCCTCCTTAGAAAAATTTCGTCCTCGAAATTTCAGCCAAGACAGAGATAGGGGTATCCGGGTAAGCAAGGTGCAATTACAATCTACGCAAGCAACCTATCATTATCAATCATTGATCATACATTTCAAAATGGTGCAAAATAAACATGTAAGCAGATTATCAAGGTATGAGGAGAAACATACCTCCTGAGTCGAACAAGTACGGATATCGAGATCTAATCTCGTCCTTGCGCTTCCAGGTTGACTCTTCCGGAGAGTGACGGCCCCAAGCGACACGGACAAGGCTAATAGTCCGGTTCTTGAGCACTTTCTCTCGCCGGTCCAAATAGATACGGGCTGTTCCTCGTAAGTTAGGTCGGTACCAACGACTAACTCCGAATGGTCGAGGACATGACTCGGATCCGGGACGTACCCATGCAACTGAGATACATAAAACACATCATGTACTCCAGATAGCGAGGGAGGAAGGGCAAGCCGATAAGCAACATCGCCTACCCGAGCGAGAATCTCAAAAGGACTAACGAATCTCGGACTAAGCTTTCCTCGGGTTCCAAATCTAATGACACCCCGTAGGCAAAATTCGCAGAAACACTTGGTCACCAACACCAAACTCTAGAGGCCTTCGATGCTGATCTGCCCAGTGGCGGTGTCTGCCTTACGCGACTCGAAGCCGTTCTCTGATCAACTTGACTGTCTCTACGGGCTGCGTGATCATCTCTGGTCCTAATAATTTTCGTTCTCCCATATCGTCCCATGCCAGAGGGGACCTGCACTTCCTTCCATATAATGCTTCAAACGGCGCCATCTGTATACTTGTCTGATAACTGTTATTGTAAGAGAACTCTACTAAATGAAGATGATCTTCCCAAGTTCCACTAAAGTCTAAAGCACAAGCCCGTAACATATCTTCCAAGGTCTGAATGGTTCTCTCTGATTGTCCATCCGTCTGCGGATGATAGGCGGTATTGAACCTCAACTTGGTACCCAAACTTTGGTGCAAACTCCACCAAAAGTGAGAGGTGAACCGGGTGTCTCTATCTGATACTACGACTGGAACACCATGCTGCCTCACAATCTGCTTCATACATATTTCTGCCAGCTGCTCACTAGACTGTCCTACTCTGAAAGGAAGAAAATGTGCAACCTTCGTGAGCCGATCCACAATTACCCAAACTGCGTTCCGGCCGGTCGGAGATCTAGGTAAACCGGTCACAAAGTCCATCGTGATGTGCTCCCACTTCCACTCAGGAATAGGAAGCGGCTGTAAAATCCTGCTAGTCTCTGCTGTTCTGCCTTCACTTGCTGATATACCAAATACCTGGATACAAACCTCGCTATCTCCCTTTTTATGCCATTCCACCAAAAGTGCTGCTTCATATCCTGGTACATTTTTGTGACTCCGGGATGAATGGAATAAGGACAACTATGAGCTTCTGCCATAACTTCGTGTTGAAGGTCTCCACCTGGTACACAAAGACGGTTCCCGAATCTAAGTGTACCATCCTCATGGATTACTAACTCCTTTCTGAGACCTGACTCACACTCCGATCGAAGCTTCTGGATTCGCGGTTCCCCTGCCTGAGCTGTTCTGATCCTCTCTACTAAGTGGACTGAATCTACAAACTGGCCATAACTCTCGTATCTTGCGGCAAGATCACTTTAATTCCCATTTTCTGAAGATCTTCCAAAATATGCCTCTGCGTGGTTAGAATGAATGCACCACCTCTCCTGCTCAAGGCATCTGCTACCACATTCGCCTTGCCCGGATGATACTGAAGATTTACATCAAAGTCCTTCAACAATTCCAACCATCTCCTATGTCTCATGTTCAGATCCCTCTGGGTAAAAATACTTTAAACTCTTATGATCAGTGTAAATCTCCACTCGATCCCCATATAAATAGTGCCTCCATAACTTAAGTGAAAACACTACTGCTGCTAATTCCAGGTCGTGAGTTGGGTAGTTCTTCTCATCTCGAAGCTGTCGAGATGCATATGCTATCACCTTACCATGTTGCATCAATACACATCCAAGTCCCTTCCCGGATACGTCACAATACACTGTAAACCCTCCCGATCCTACTGGAAGGGTCAAGATCGGGGCTGAGATTAATTTCTTCTTCAACTCTTCAAATGATGCCTGACACTCTGCTGACCAAACAAACTCTACATCCCTATGCGTTAAACGTGTCAAGGGCGCCGAAATCCTGGCAAAGTCTGCCACGAACCTCCGATAGTAACCTACCAATCCTTAGAAACTACGCACTTCTGCTACCGTCTTCGGAACTGGCCAATTCTCTACTGCCTCTACCTTCTTCGGATCTATTGACACTCCTGCTCCAGAAATAATGTGTCCCAGGAACGAAATATGGTCCAACCAAAACTCATATTTATTAAGCTTCGCGTAGAGTTGGTGCTCCCTCAAGGTCTGCAAAACTGTCCGAAGATGCTTCTCATGCTCCTCCTTACTACTGGAATAGACGAGGATCATCTATAAACACTACTACAAATTTATCCAAATAGGGTAAAAAGATGCGGTTCATCAAATCCATGAATACTGCTAGGGCATTAGTCAGTCCAAATGGCATCACGAGAAACTCATAATGCCCATACCGTGATCTAAATGCTATCTTGGGTATGTCCTGCTCCTGGACCCTCACTTGATAATATCCAGATCGAAGGTCAATCTTCAAGAAGATGCAAGCCTTACTCAATTGATCAAACAAGTCATCAATCCATGGTAACAGATACTTGTTCTTCACTGTTACTGCATTCAACTGTCGGTAATCAATGCACATCCGCGTTGATCCATCCTTCTTGGGTACCAAAATCATCGGTACTGCCCAGGACGAATTACTGTCTCGGATAAACTGATTCGCCTTCAATTCTTCTTTATGCTGGTACAACTTATCCACTCTGATTGTGACATCCTGTAAACTCTGCCGACTTTAGGCTCTGTTCCAGGATTCAGCTCAATGCAAACTCCACATCTCTCACTGGTGGTAAACCTGGAAGCTCATCTGGAAATACATCAGCAAACTCTCTAACCACCCTTGGAATCTGCTCCTGCTCTACCAATACTTCTGCAACGATGCCCTTGGGTCGATCCTCCAGTGATCGGTCAAAGACGAACTCCTCAATGCCAGTACATTAAATACTACCCTACCTCCCCGATAATCTATCGTCGTATGACTGTCTCTCAACCAGTCCATGCCTAGGACAACGTCAAAGTTGCCCATAGGGAACTCAATCAAAGATGCGGGCAATAATCGCACACTCACTACAACTGGACACGCTAAGCACACTCTACTAACTCCTACGATCCCACTACCAGTGAGATATTCATCCTCTCTGGCAATGCCTCGAACTCCAACCCAATACGTGTCGCAAATCGTGCAGATATAAAAGAGTGGGTAGCCCCCGAATCAAACAATGCTACTGTATGAAAAGAGGTAACAGAAATATTACCTGCAACCACATCGCCTGAAGCTAGCACATCCTCCAGGGATAGGTGAAGGCCTGGCCCTGGCCTTGCTGAGCTCCCTCCTGCTGCCTTCCTCGACCATGCTGTCGCTGCGGCCTCTGCGGGCCTTCCTCGTTCTGTGCCTGGCGAAACATCTGCGTAGGTAGACGCTGGGCTAGCGGTCTGACGGCCAATGTTGGTCCTCTGTTCGGTGCTGCCCCTGGAGCTGGCAATGTCAGAAACTGCTGAACTGGCCCTCCTGGCCTCTGCATCATAGGACAATTGGCAATCCTATGGTCTGGACTGCCACACCTCATGCATAACCCATTAGCTGAATGACACACATCCCTAGTGTGCCCTCTCTTACCACAGTAAGTACATCCAATGGACGCCCCCTGGCGCTGCTGCTGGTTCTTCTGCTGCTGATGCCGAACGGGTGCTGTTATTTCTGATACCGCGCCGTCCTTCGTGGCGCTTCTGACTCATAAATATGGATGCCGGGCGCTGGCGCCGATGTTCGCTCTGCACTGCTCCTCCGCCCCTGCTCTAGGAATGAGACCTCTTCTGGCCCCCATGTCTTGTCACCAACCTCTGTTGGGTGAGTCATGCCTCCGTGTTGCCGTTAAAACGGCATCAAAAGTCTGATAGTCGTGCCCTTCTACTAGCTGTAGAATTTTCAAATGAAGTCCCTGCTGGAACCTCATCGCCTTCTCTGGCTCTGTAGCTACCATCGTCGGTGCAAACTGACTCAGTCTGCAGAACTCTGTTGCATATCCATCCACCGTCTTCCCAGCCTGCTTGAGACTGATAAACCTCTGCTGTAGCTCATCCCGGGCTACCACGCCAAAGTACTTGGCCTTGAATTTGGTACGGAAGCTATCCCAGGAACAGGACGCCTTAGTCCAACCTCTTCTGATGCCTACCAATCGCGGACGAGATCCTGAAGTATCAGTCTGACCTGGTCAACCTTCTCTTCTGCAGGAACCTTAGCTACAGTCAATATGGCCTCAGTATCCTGAAGCCATGCATCTGCCGTGATGGCGTCCTCCGTGCCGTCAAAATATTTGGGTTGAGTCGACAAAACCTCTCCGACGCTCCTGAATCATTCCTGACACTTCTCTCAAGGGCCAATTGTAACCCCTGATTTAGTAGCACATTCTGTTCCTGCTGTCGGGTCTGTTATTGCTGATGGGCTGCCACCTGTCGCTGTTGATGGCCAGGAATCCTCGGATGACCTCCAGGAGTGCTGCAGCATCAGGTACTGGCGTCGCTACTGGCACTGCTGGGGGTGCAGGAGTCTCTAGAACCTGCGGTTCCACTGGCTCCGATATTACTTCCACTCGGATCTGGTCAGGAGAATGTACTGTAGCTCCCCTTCCCAAAAATTTTGGAATATTTTTTTTATTTTATGTGTTTGATTAAATGTGAATTATGATTTTATAAATAATTATTTAGTTAATTATTACGGTAGGTGACTTTAGCCATAGTTGAGTTTTGGAGCACCAGACGACTAGAAGTCGTGGCACGGATAGTGCAGTGACGTGCCTTGACTAGTGTATTAGCCATGTCAGGAAATGCCGAGCCATAGGAGCGTCCTAACTAGGAAAACCAGGCCAAGTTGTAGCATGACCATTATAAATAGTTTTATTAATTATTATTAGATTTATGGATTTTGCAGGAACCCGGTTGAACCAAGTTAGTCCGAACTGGGCCGAACCAAATCCAAGCCCAGGTAGGCATGTAGTAGGACCAAGTACGGCCTTGTAGACATGTTTGGTAAGTGCAAGTATTTTTGTATATATATTGGAATTGGCAATTATTTTCTAAGAATATTTATTATACGTAAATTATAGGTATTATTAATATTAAATAGCATATTAGAATATTTATACGATTTTTTGGGGCCCAGTAATAGGAGTTTATGATATGCCCATCCAGGAGCCACTATTGAATTATTTTAACAACTAGTGGAATATTATTATTATTATTATTATTATTATTATTATTATTATTATTATTATTATTATTGGGGTTTTGAGAATAACTATTTTTAATTAGTTATTATTAATTTATTCTTTATCAAGAGAATAAATATTTGCGTGTATGTGTATTTATATAATTATATATGTATATGGGTCTATGTGTATTTTATGATATATTATATATAGATTTTATAATATATATATATATAATTATATATTATTTATGTATATGTATAATAGATTGTATTGTGTATATATATAAATATTATATTGTGTGTATTAAATATATACATATGTAATGTGGGTATATATTATATATATATATATATAGATATATATATATATATATTATATATATAATATATATATATATATATATATATATATATATATATGTATATATATGTATATACAAGTACAAATGTATTTATGTGTATTTATGTATTTATATGTAATATATATATATTTACATATATATGTACAGTAGCAATCCCAGCCCAGCTACCCAAGCTCCCGACCAAGCTCAGGCCCTGAACCCGGGCCCAACAGTCGGCCCAGCCTTCCCCCTAAAACCCAGCAGCCCGTACTTAAACCCACACCCCTGCTCGGCCAAACCGAGCACAGCCAACCCGAGCTTCTGTTCGCATATATGTACACGCGAGAGGGGGATCATCAAACCCTAACCCGAGCAGCTCCGCCCCGGTACCCCACGCGTGCGCGCGCGCCGCAGGTGGCCAACGTTCGGCCAGGCGCGCCGGCGAGGCGGCAACAGCGCCACAAACCGCGCCTGAACAGGGAGCACCCTGTTTAGAGTATCAGCGAGGTACCCTTTTTTCTGCCTCTTTTCTTCGCGTACACTTCACCGATTTCGATCCCGTAAATTCTGGGAGAAAGCCTATATGACCCTCTCTAGGTTCCTCCTAATTAGTTTTTGGTTTGTCGATCCATCGATTCCAGAAATCGAAGTGAAATCGACGAAAAACCTGCTTGCAAACAGAACAACACCCAGTCCAAACGCCCATATTGGAAGGCCGATTCTGGCCAAACCAATGACCCTTAGAATTTTGTTTGAGCAATTATTTGGACAACATGTGGGGCATAACCCTTTTCGTAGATTCGGATTTCAGTAAGTAGATGAGAAGATATTCGATTCTAAAGTTTGGCAAAAAATTTTCAAAAATATAGAAAGTAGGAAAATCGCTCGATACGACGTGCGTCCCGCCATTCCGGGTGACGTGGTCGCGAACCGAAGGCATCAAAAGCTGCGTAACAGCTTCGTGGTCGTGTGGGCTTTGGCGGAATTCAAATTGGTCGCGTGTGCGCGACGAATTTGATACGTATCCGTCGAAATTTACCGGATCGTGCACTTTGCAAATTTCTCAATTACTTTGTGCACGCTCATCGGATTGAGACGAAACTTGCACCAATAGAACCGTATCATTTTTCTGGTCCTGCATGCCAAGTTTGGTCCAATTCTGAGACAGTTGAATCGTACGTCGTTTTGCGGGCCCCACGGTCCCACTCAACGGGCGATTTTGTGCACGGTCTACTGAAATCCAACTTTGGACATACGGTTGGGTTCGTATCGAAAAACTGGATTCGTAGACATATAGTTTGACGACTTTAGAGACCGTTGACTCTGGCACGCTTTTCGGTGCAAAGCGGGTCCAACCGGATACCGTTTTGGCCTAAAATTACCGTTTTGCCCCTGTGTCCAGAATTGGACTTAAGAACAGGCAATCCTAGCTAATTTGACTATTCTGAGAACGTTGGCATTGTTTGTTTCAGCTTTCGAAGACAGTTGTGATGACTTGGACTTTCTGACTTATTGATTGGAGTTACATTGTTGGTTCTTCGTGCAACCCCCAGGCAAGTATACCTTGCCTTCCTCTACAGTTTTACTTACATGCATTTTCTTTCATTTTTCAGTTATTTGATTGTTTATGGACGTGTACTTTTCGTGTTGTTTTTGTGGAGTTGTTTTTATTGTTTATAGCCATGTTCATGTTTTGGCCTTGTGTTTCACATTTGGAGTTCTCGTCAGTACCTTGCTTGAGTCGTGTCATAGAACGAGTACGTGTAAGTGAACTGCTAAATCCTTGACATTGTTTTCTTAGCACCAGAGTCCACACTCGGGATGAGGGTGTTTTCCTTGATCTGTTTACATCCGTGAGTCCACGCTAGGGACTAGGAGGTCGATTATTTGCACCAGAGAGTCCACGCTCGGGACGAGGGTGTAGACTTGACTTGACTTGACTTGCACCAGAGAGTCCACGCTCGGGACGAGGGTGTTTACATCAGAGAGTCCACACACGGGACGAGGATGTAGTATTTGCACCAGAGAGTCCACACTCGGGACGAGGGTGCCTTGCCGTGAACTAACCAGAGAGTCCACACTCGGGACGAGGGTTAGTACTAACCAGAGAGTCCATACTCGGGACGAGGGTTAGTGTTTAGTTCAAACCCATGAGTCCACACTCGGGATGAGGGTTTGGTTTCTTCCATTGATCTCGTGATTATCGTTCATCCGGCAGTTCATTTATACGTAGTTGTTCTAGTGTTCGTATTCGTGTTCGTATTCGTGTTCGTGTTTGTGTCGTAGTCATTTGTCTTGTCCTTGTTCTTTCTTGTTTATTTCCTTGCGCATGATAAAACTGTTAGATAGCCATGTATATTAGTATCTTGCTATGTCCTCTGAGGACTTGATGATCTCCTCAGGTTTAGCGATTGCATGGAGTTAGCTAGTAGTTCTGGGTGGCGAAGGATTTGCAGTTCTTGCAGAATTCAGGTACTGTTATTGTATTTATTATCTGCTCGTGCTTTTCATTCCTTATCATGAGATATCATGTTCCTTGTTTCAGTTGTAGACTCTTGTTATATTCCTTAGAGTCTTATCGGACATTTATGCTAGTGGGCTGCAGACCACGACCCATAGTGTTCATTCATGTTTCATATTCTTATTGTGGATTGAGATATAGATTGCATTGCCATGATTTGGCAGTAAACCATAGCCCTGACAGCGTTTACGTATTCGAGATGGGCTGGAGTCCGCTCGATGCGTAGCTGGTCTTGCTCACGCTCTCGCGTCCGAAAAGCGGGTGCGGGTCATGACATGTACTCCTTCCGGTTGCTGCCCCTCGAGCCATGCTCTGCCGGTTGTTCCTCCATGTTGGCCTCACCAGCTACTGAGAAAGAAGCACCCCTATAGAAAGGTACATGATATTAATTATCAGGACGAGGAGGATTCGAGGATGCAATTCAGGTTATCAATCAAGGTGAGGCAAGAGAAATCGAGGCAAGAGATTCAAAGGGAACAAGTTTTGATTGAGACTCCTATAATAGTTACACCCCACAAGTTGATAATCAGACCTGCATGGGCCACCAATAAAACCTTGTCACGCCCCAGTACCAAAATACAGTGACGGACTAGGCCAGCTACTCCATATGAGGTATACAAACGTCATACGACGGTCGCGGCTGTCAAGAGACAAGGGGGTGTATGCTACATTCAAGTCTCCTATGGTCACATAGAATCATCTATGTCTCAACCATTCAAGCAAGAAAACGTCAATTAATGAACATATGAGATAAAGCAGTAAGACGTCCCTGACGCTTCATCAAAATGGTCATGGGGATCTAGATTTATAAGTTAGCTAGCCCAGAGAGTCAAAGTTACACAATTGTACTCAGCTGCAGTCTGATTTAATTACAAATGCGAGGACAAAATATCCAGAATTGTCGGCTGAACAGGTGCCGGGGGCTAAATGCCAGGACATAAGTAAAGATATTATAGTGGTGGAGAAGAAACCCACTCGAGTCCCCCGCCAGTCATGCTTCTAGTATGCACCATTGACGTCAGGGAAGAAGTTCGGATCCTCAGGCTCTGCTACGTGATCTGGCCAAACAAAACCAGCGGGGTCAGCCCCGAATAGCAAGTACCACAAGGCACAAAATAATGAGATAAAATCCCAAGCAAATAATAAAAATAGAAATTAATAATAATAATAAGCTTCCGGTCATAACCTCGGTCCACAACCTGTCCTAGCACGATAGGCCAACCCAACAACCAAACAAGGACATGGGTTGGACCACGCACTATGACAGTCCATGTCCCTCGACTACTAACGGAAGGCTCAAGCACAGACAAGTCATTTTTCAAGTGGCCATTCATTCCTGCGGCTTTCTATGTTTGGCGGAGTTATCCCCGTAATACTGATTAAAAGGAATCCTCAGATCGTGTCAACCCAGCAGGGCTAGCCAAACCATAAGACATATAACTCATTGATTATGCACCAGTCCCCCGAAGGGCTACCGCGCTAAAACATTTAACACATAGCTCGTAGGAGTCGGATATAGCCATCCGCTATAGGCGAATGAAACCATATCCGTGGCGGCCAATCCGACACGTCAGGTATGGACCTGGGTTGGCTAGTATGGCACGATCTCGGGATTCTTCCCACCCAATGCATCTACCAAGTTATTTGCCTAGTTAATCCCTAGGTTATACTCGGAGTTCACATGTCGTGGTCACACGTTCACTCCTCTAGATGTCGTACATTGTACGAGTACCCCAAGAAAGAATCCGTACTGGCTCCTGGAGTCATACGTATGTTTCCTCCTTCTTGGTGTAATGCAACACACATCACATACCACGTCATTGCTACCGACCATTACTTATGTAAATGCTGGACTCTTGGGAGTACTGACAGGTATCACGTAGGAACACTTAGCGCATAGAATTGTACCTCGGTACTCACATAGATTGTACATCGGTACCACATAGGAATATCCAGCCATCACATAGGTGGTCAGATTAGAAATGAGAACTAATACACACAGGAACCTTCGGCTGAGGCTCGTACGGCCTCACTATATGCAGCCAAGAAATGAAGTCCGCATGACTTTATGCGGCTCGGGAAAGCGGGCTCTTATGGCTGCTAAAGCTCATGCGGCTAACTGCCATGCGCCATGCGGCCAGGAGAATGAGCTCATGCGGCTGGATACCGCGGGACGCATACGGCTCAGGACAGCAGACATATGCGGCTGGAGAGTAAGCGGGGCGCATGCGGCTAAGAACCAGCAAACATAAGCGGCAATGTTCATGCGGCTAATGAAGGGGAAAATGACTCATACGGCTCAGGAAGAACCGGGTTCATGCGGCCAGGATGAACAAGTTCATGCGGCTCAAAAGCTTATGCGGCTGAAAGATGCCAGCGCCATACGGCCAGGAAATGGTCAGGGCGCATGCGGCTGGTCAACGCGAGCGTATGCGGTTGAGGAAATTCCTGCGGCAGCTATGCTTATGCGGACGAGATTTGCTCATGCGGCTGCAATACTTATGCGGCTGCAATACTTATGCGGCTGAGAATAGCTTATTCGGCCGCAGGGGTCTTGTTCATCATCCTTGCCAGAGCCAGCATAGGCAAATCCTTTGGAGAAACCCAATTATTGCTTAGGCCATAACCTCCTCCAAACAAGTCAAAATCTAACTTTCCAAAGGTCAAAACTGTGTAGAATCAAATTTCCTACAACATAGGACCACTGGTTTTCGAAAATAGCCAAGTATGATCAAAACCATAAAAATCCATAAAACCCTAGTTTTTAGGAACTTAGATCTACCCAAATCTAGCCATCAAAATCAAAAGCTTCAAGAACTAAACTTGTAGAGAATGGAGAGAAGAACAAGATAGACAATAATATCAAGAAAAAATCAAGAATGTAAAATGCACAAAATCTCCTCTTTTTGAGCAAGTTGTACTTGCCTATGGGTGGTGGTGGTTGAGAAAATAAATGGAGGAGTGAATGAGGAGAGAGTGAGGAAGAGGATGTTAAATAGGGGTTGGGTTGGTTTAAGAAAACCCTAATCCTTAATTACTCCACTAATGACAATGTTAAAAAAAGCTACATGTCACCATTAATAAATATACGGAATTATACACATGCTAAATACAGATATCGTATACGGAATCCATGAAGAATACATATATCGGGATCGGGGGGTAACAGATGGGGACCAAACTAAATTTTAGTTCGGCATACCACCTCCAAACAGATGGTCAGACGGAGAGGGTAAATCAAATCTTAGAGGATATGTTGCGCCTGTGCAATCGATTTAAAGACTAGTTGGGATACGCATTTGCCGCTTGCGGAGTTTACGTATAACAACAGTTATCAGTCGAGCATTCAAATGGCTCCATATGAAGCACTCTACGGAAGGAAGTATCGTTCACCAATATGCTAGGACAAAGTCGGAGAGCGACAAGTGCTTGGACCGGAACTGGTGGAGCAGGCCGTCGAAAAGGTCCGCTTGATTCGAGATAGACTCCGTATCGCATAAAGTCGACAAAAGAGCTACGCAGATCTTCGCCGACGACCGCTAGAGTTTCTGGTCGGGGACCACGTGTTTCTGAAAGTAACGCCCATGCGTGGTGTGATGCGGTTCGGCGTTAAAGGCAAGTTGAGTCCGAGATTTGTAGGCCCCTTCGAGATCATCGAGCAAGTTGACACGGTTGCTTATCGGATCGCACTACCTCCTGCCTTGGCTGATGTGTACGATATTTTTCATGTCTCACAACTTCGAAAATACGTGCACAATCCAAGTCACGTGGTTAGCTTCGATCAGTTGGAGCTACGTACTGACTTGTCTTACTCGGAGGAGCCTATTCAAATTTTGGACCGTAAGGAGATGGTATTACGAAATCGATCGATGTCCTTGGTCCGCATGCTTTGGCGGAACCATTCAGTTGAAGAGTTGACGTGGGAAATGGAGGCGGAGATGAAGGAGAAGTATCCCGCGTTGTTTGTCTAATTTAAGGTCAGACCCTTGTTCTTAAGTTTCGGGACGAAACTTTTTCTTAGTGGTATATTATGTAGCGTCCCGCTTTCGATAGGCGACGGACTTCATAATATGCTTGCGCCGAGTCAGATCGGCCGGGAACTTAGATGGCCATCTGACTCGATCGCTGAGCTTGGTAAACGATAACACCTTGCGGCATCGATCAAATCAATTTGGACGGACGTTACGAGAATCGATCCAACTAATGGAACAACTTCTGTTGGAATAAGTCCTAGATACAGCGGGCTACGTCTTGGCGAGTGAGCTCTATATAAGAGTCACTTCGACGGGACCGGACCGCTGTATGGTTTTCTTGGAGCTTTTACCGCTGGATTTTGATGAAGTACTTTTGCGTCATTTTTTTGGATGCAATCTACAAATTTCGAAGCAAGGGAAAAAGAAAAAATTCTAACAAAGTATTGGTGCCATTGCAGGAGCTCGCGTAATTAAAGCTTGAACGTTGCGAAGCGCTTCGACGGTCGGCACGATCATAGAACTTGGTGGGTGATTCGGCCCCTTCTTTTCTACTCTGTCCCGCAAACGAAATATCCTTTGTCTCGAATTCATTCAAATCGATGATGCCAAGTTAAATGCATGCCAATCCACTAAGGTCAAGAACTCGGGAAAAACGTATCGATTTAGAGTAATCTACTCTGAAAAATACAAGTTTCTCACATAAACGAGAAAGTTTAAGGTTCTAGTAAAAAGATAAACTATTTCACGTGTTGCAAAATAATATGAAACGTCGATTGTGGGTTATGATGCCTCGGACAATTTGGTGCCCACGGGATACTAAATCGGAAGTACGGCTTGGGAAAAATGAATCGTTGCATGAGTTGGGAGAAATGATAATGTCGTTCAATACTATCCGCGCTATACAAAACTGTTGCATATATTAAACTGTTCACGCATTGGCATGGTCATGGACAGCTTGTACACAAGTTGATTTTTCTTGAATCGATATCCGGGGCATTGGAATCGAATCGACCTAGGGGGAATAAATAATCGTGCTTCGGTACTGATGCATTGCAGGACCGTCAGTCAAGCTTGCAACTTAGACTGAATGGACCGAAATGTCGTTGAGATAGTCCCATGTGGTGTGTCACTAATGACCGCACATATAAGATAGTAGCATGCTCACCTATTGTCTTATGCAGGTAGTAAGTATTATCTCTATTTTTATGCAGGGACGAGCACGACCGTGGTAAGAAATGAGATAAATCGCTATGTTCTTCTGTATGCTTTATTACTCAAAGATGGCTATCGATATGAACGGAATTCATTTAGTTCTAAATAGAAAGACAACTCTAAAGCATGCCTACCCTAACAATCAGAGTCGATTTAGACGAGTGGGTTCGTCTCGTCCACTTAGCTAGTGTGCTAATCCCCTCCCCCAATTCTCCAGGTGCGACGGTGCTCTAAACTGAAGCTGAAGTACGGAGAGGCATTTTGAAGCTCTTCCTATGCTGAAGTATTTTGAAGCCAATTCAATCGACGGCTTATGTATAAAGGGGCGAATGTATGGAACGGCAAGTGTTAGTTCAGGTAGCTTGTCGAGTATGTTTCTTTTTTTTTCAATCAATGTAGTCGCAACGGCATTCAATGTAATTACGACTTGCACTTCGTTGCAAGTTATGAATGAAAAGCATATTTCTATCTTCCTATACTGCGTCTCAATTTGATTTGATTTGTGAAGTTTCAACTTGGTATTTCAATATAAAAATAAACGTAACGTTCTTGTCTTGTACGAGTGCAATTCCAGACTCGTACGGCATCACGCCTTAACGAGGACGAATGGTTTGTTGACTCGGGGCGTGACAGTCCTCGTTGGGGCGTGATACCATACGAGCCTGGAGTTGCGTTCGTGCAAATCAAGATAACAGATCCACGTAAGTTTATCTCAAATTGATAGCATAAGCAGCAGAAGGAAACATAGTATACAATAAGAATCTCTTTTACTAATAATGAACTGAAGATTACAAAGGCTTTGAATAGCCCAACTAAATATGCCAACTGGCTACAACGCTTATGATCTCTCTAGCTCATAAAGGATTACATTGTTCCATACATTATGCCTCTTTATAGTCAACAAGTTGTCTTCGGACGAACATCTCCATATTGCAAGTCCGAATGCCAATGCGGTAGCTCGCCTCGAAATGCCAAGGACTCCATGTCTCGACGCATCCAAGCCAAGCCCCGCCCTAAGCCGAACATATCCTGAACCTGCGAGCAAACTAGTGGAGGATTAGTGCTTTCGTCCTCGCTGCACTGATCAGGACCCACTCAACTAATCGAACACTAAGTAAATTTAGTGAAGCATACATCTTTATTTGGTGATCTTTCTATTTAGTCTTAGGATCAGTTTCATGGCAATATTCAAGCAGTTATCAATCGCAACTAAATCATAAATGTGTCCAATACCGTGTCCCTGCAATAGATACAGTTAGACATAATATGATTATAAGCATCCATCTTCGTCTTGTTTCGCCTAGCCTGCATTCGTTAGAAATTTGTATAACCAATCATACAATTCACGCAGTCAACCAATCAAACTTAACATGAGCATAAGGGTGGCAGGCTCTGCGCTTGCACCTAATGCTAGTCTTAGCCTACCGGTCCTATCTATATGAAGGTCACGACGTTCTGCGTCATAATGGACTGATATCTTAACTTGTAAGCCGGCGATCGCTTTGGCACGGGTTGCTAGCCCACTACTCAAAGGATCCCATACTTACTAGTATTGTGGCTTATCACATCAATAGGAGGGCGCAACCCATCTGAATGAAGTGCACCACCAATACCCCTTAATTTTCTCCGCAGTCGAACGCTCTCGGCTCCCCGGCGATTCTACGTTCGAGGGAAGCACGCCCGTGCACGGGCCATACATCCAAGTCCATTGACCATATGCAACACGTCCTGAGTTTCATACAACCAAACAAGTTTGCCTATCTCTATTCTATTGGCACAATGCCCCGACTGAATAAATGTTTATTACTGATCGCCCCAAAGGCCATAAACATTTCGAAGGTACCATACCTCATCCGACAGTTCCGTCATAACATTCGTGCCACAACTGTTCTTGTTCGCCATGAAGCCATCTTTTATGAGTCCCATGCACATACGTACACTTTGACACATATATCTTCTTCCCTTCGAGTCGTGCATTCGATGCACGCCTCGAACCGTATTTCCATGTTCTAAGCCTTAGTATTTGATGTTCTTCTGAGTCGTGCACTTGGTGCACATCTCAATACTTTCTTTCAATGTTCTAGCATCAATGTCCTATCGCGACTCGCACACTTGATGTACGTCGCTTCAATTGTTCAATGTTCAATATTCTATCTTAATGTTCGACACACACTAAGATCTTTACTCGATTTGAGCCATGCTCGTTAACTTGATAGTAGCATACGCAATACAAGAATACATTTAGACATGAAGGAGTAGGGGAAAGAGTCATGAACCCGCCAGCCTTAGTCCGATACGCCTTGTCGTTTCGTCGAGCTGATGTGGCTCGATTCCATAACTTGGTTGTACCGCTAACTTTTCTGACGTAGCTATTTCGTTGAACTATTTAACTGATTCGGCCTACCGTCCCATGCCTTAGTTCGTTGCAAGACGACGATTTGGTTTTACGGACAACGTTGCAAATAAGGCAAAAAGTCGATCTCTTATCATTCAGCGTAAAAGCGTAGTCTAAACATGAAATCAACTAAAGTTAATATTTCTCCGAATCGAACTTATGCCTTGCATCGCTTCGATTTATAGATTCGAATCGACTCAAGGCTTTCTTTCGGGCCAATGTAACTCTTGCATCGATTTGCATCGATACTTCATCGGGTCAACGCAACTCTTCGAGTCAATGACTTATCGTAATGCACCATGCAGAGCATGGCATTACAAAGGACGGCTCCAGCCCACTCCAAATTTTAATTATTTTTTATTATATATGTAGCCCACAGATCCCAGCCCACTACTCCAGTCCCGAGCCCACCCAAATTTTAATTTTTTTCCCCTTATTATGTAGCCCACAGATCCCAGCCCACTACTCCACTCCCATTGGCACGAAGCTTGAAATTTGGGGTAGGATTTCCCGCCGGTTCCTCTCCCATCACATTTCATAGTGTATTAATAAACTCCTCCACTCCTCTCTGTCTCTAGAGAAAGAACTAGGGGTGAACATTCAGTTAATTCGGTTTAAACCGAATCGAATAACCCAAAATCGAATTGGACCGAAACTGAATAAACAAAACCGAACCGAATTGACCCAAAACCGAATCAAACCAAACCGAATTAAATCGGTTCGATTTTTGGTTTATTCATTTTTTTTGGTTTTTTTACGCTTTTTTGTTATATATACTAACAATATACCTAGACATATTTAGTATATACCTCTCTCTCTCTCTCTCTCTCCATCTCTCTCTCTATATATATCTATCTCTCTCTATATATATATATATATATATATATTTATATCTATATCTATATATAGATATAGCAAATGACCTCTAGCCTAGTGGTTAAGAGAGATGCATGCGGCCCAGTGGTCGGAGTTCGAGCCCCAGTGGAGGCAAGTTTGCCACAATTATCCATTGCTTAATATATTATATATATATATATATAATATATATATATATATATATATATATATAATAATATATATAATTTTTTTATTCGGTTTTCGGTCTAAAACCGAAATCGAATAAGAAAATTTAGTATTTTCAAAACCGAAACCGAACCGAATTTTTTTAAAACCGAACCGAACCTCTTATTCGTTGGGTTCGGTTCGATTTTCGGTCCAAAATCGAATAATGCTCACCCCTAGAAAGAACCCATTTTTATTTTCATATAGAGGAAAAGAACCCATTATTATTTTCACTATTCTAAACCCTAGAAAATCAACCAGGAAGAAGATGAAAGAAAAAAGGAAAGGGACCTTGACGGCAGCGGTGACGGCGGCGCCGAGGACGCCGAGTTCGACCTGCCACGTGCCGAGACTAACGAAAGGGATCTTGGCTCCGGTGCTAAGAAGGAAGAATTTAGCCATTATATTGCTGGAGGTAGAGTAAAACTTTGATACCAAAAGGGATATCAAAGTTTTGATACCCCCTATGTATGACAAGTGGGGCCCCCTCAATATTTATGTATATATATATGTTTACACATTTTACGAAGAGGGAGGGCCCACATATCATACATAGAGGGTATTAAAACTTTGATACCCCTTTCGGTATCAAAGTTTTCTCCATGATGGTGACGATGATCAAAGAAGAGACTTCGGCGCCTTTATTTTTTTAATCGGTGAAACGTGCCAAATGCCAAAAGATGAAATATTTCGGAATAGCTTTTGACGATTGCCGATTCGAAACAAGCCACTATTGCACTGGCATAATTCCATGTGAACGTACTGATGCCTCTTTCTGTTTTTCTCCCCTCCTTTTCTTATTAAAAGTTGGAAGGGACATGCTTAACTTCAAGTTTATGTATGTCATCATGGTCATCCAAGCTTTCTTATCCATCAAAATGGGATAAGATATGAAGCATAAGAAAATATAAAATCTTCTCAGATCCAGGAGACCGCGGTTTAAACCGCGGAACCACGTGTTCTCTCTCATTAATCGAGACCGGGGTTCCACACGTCCAGCTCTTCTGCTAACTTGGATCATTCGGTCCCGACCAATAAGGAGAGACATGTGGCACCGTGGTTCCCCCCCACCCTCTCTCGGTCTGGGTAGACGCATTAAAGAAATATAGACGAACTGTCAACCTTACATCAATCATCCATGTTGATTCTTTTTTTTAGCCTAGGTAGCTACAAACATGAGAGGCTCGTGCCGTAAAATCTACATGGCCAGATAAAAACTTTAACATCCCTAGTTTCTTTAGTAAAAGAAGTGTAGTTCTTATAAAGTTGTTAGCTAGGGTAATGGAAGTATTATATAAAAGTCATTCAAAAACATTTACAGACATTTACAGACATGGTCGTCGTGTCTGAGAATGCGCAAGTGGTACCATCACACAGAACCCCAAAAATTGGAACGTCCCAATTTTTTTAATCTTCTTATATATTATTAACGTAAAGTCTTTATTTTTAGATTTAGGTCTCTCTATTTTTTAGAAACTGCAATAACATGACCTTTAATATTAAAAATATATTTTAATATTTGTATCGTTTTAGAATTTTAGAAAGGATTATGTTAAGAAAATTTAGTATTTATTCATGGTCCTTAAATCATTAGGACGGCTTCGTTTACATTATGCAAAGGAACATTCCTATCATTTGTCGAGAAAGAAGTTCTACATTATGTTGGTGATCAGAAATCCAATTCAGCTAAACTCGTGATTTAACATTAAAAAAAAAATGAGCTATTTTTCTAGCGAAACAAATTT
Organism: Iris pallida; assembly: GCA_029216955.1. Lineage (NCBI taxonomy): Eukaryota > Viridiplantae > Streptophyta > Magnoliopsida > Asparagales > Iridaceae > Iris > Iris pallida. Next base: position 19,687,814 of record JANAVB010040218.1, on the reverse strand, counting down.
CCACCTTTAATTAAAATAAAAAAAAAATCCTTGATCGTCTATACTTTATACTTGAATACTTGAGATATGCAAGAACAGGTGTACCAATAATTAAGAACTTTAATTATTGTAGAGGAAAAAAAAAATAGTTGCTATCAATTTATTTAGTAAGCGCAAATCGATCGATGGCCAGTTGACCTTTAACTGGAAAAATGACATTTTGCTTTTGGCACGACATAGAAATCTCACAATCAAGATTGTTATCTTGATGTGAATGCGCTATCGCTACTTATTACAAAACAAACCCATCTTAATCTAGGAAAATGGTGTCATTCCATAATGATCGAGACATCTTTCAATCTCAACCATCCATTTTAAATTATATCCGTATAATATAGGTTTATTTTTATTTTTTCAAAATACTCATGCATTGATATAGTCTAACATAAAGAGAGAGAAATTACACCGAATAGATGGCAAGCGGACAACAAGCTGCGCCGCCAACCTTTTTTGGATGGCAAAACCAATCCTCTTAACACTACATCCATAGACCTGGAAGACATGACATTACTGTGCATAACTTTTTGGACTCCCTTAAGAAACTCCACAGTGTCTGGTGCTAGAAAACCAAACGTGTCAAATGCGAATGAGATGAAACGTGTTGGTTGTCGATGCACGCTTTCTCGTTTTGGACACTTTGGCTGAAGCCGCTTTGAGAGACGCATGTGAACTTCTTGTCTGATCCGCAGGAGGGAAGATCGACACTCAGACCAGCAGATGTTCCGGTTTCAGATGGATAGGGGAGAAACATGCATGTGTGGACCTAACAGGATAGTTCTAGAACATTTATGTTACTCCAGCTCAAATTTCAATTTAGTCCAAACTAGGGTGACCATTATTTGATTTTGGACCAAAAATCGAATCGAACCAGACCAGAGCATTATTCATCCAAAACCGAAAATCAAAAACCTGCACAATTATATAAATATCTTCAATTTTATGCTTATTTTATGATTAAGAAAGTGTATATTTTTTTGTCTATATTTTGAAGACGACAATTCTATGTATGTATTTAAAGTCAAACTTTGATAATTTAACAAATAGTTCAGCTTTAAAATACAACAAACGTACGTATAAAATTTATATATTTTTAATATAACTTACTCACAATTTAAACTTTGGATCCAATTTATTAAATAATAAAAAGTCCAATCGAACAAATAGTAAACCGATCCGATTATCGGTTCTGTTCCGTCTCGATTTAGATTTTTTTAGAATTTCAATTTTGACTATTTTCGTTGGATTGAAACTGAATAATTTTTTTGATCTTTCTTGTAGGCCTATACGCGTACCCCCGGAGTCAAGACCAAAACCGATGGAAGTTTGTCAGGACCAGTGTGAACCAATCTCCTGATTAAACAATATTTTGGAAGGTTATCGGTGATATCATCATAAGCGCATATGATTGATAATTCATTGGTACCAGAGAAAAAAAAGAGGGTGAGAACTGTTGGCATTTGAGAATTGTTGGCATTTCGTTCAAAGTCTACTACAGGAGACATTCATCATCAACAACCTCAGCTAACCCTTCTCTCTCTCTCTCTCTCTAAAAGGTGTGTTCCTCTACGAACAATCAAATTCTAGCTGGTTTTCTAATTCGGTAAGAAATTTATATTCCAACCTTCTAATTACTTGCAAGTGCACTGAGGGTTTTTTTTTTTTTTTTTTGTGCGGCTATCCGCACCCCATCAATTGCTTAGTACATCCAAAAAAAAAAAAAATTATATTCTACCCCTCCCCACAGTTGTTTAGCACCCCCCCCCCTCCCCTACCCCTCCCGACCCCTTCGCTTCGCCGCCGCCTCCACCGGCCCCACCTCCCTCCCGGGCTCGAACGCCCAGTCCCTCTCCCTCGTCCCGCACGGCCTTGTCCCCCTCTACTCCCATCCGCGCGCCTCCGAGGTCGTCCTGCTCTTCCGCGGGGGCCTCGTCCTCGCCGGATTCGTCGACACTCGCGGCAGGCTCTTTGCGCAGCAGCTGAGGTCCGGAGACGCGTTCGTGTTCCCGAGGGGGTTGGTGCACTTCGCATACAACCTGGACGGGAGGAGTCGGCAGCGGTACTGTTGGGCTTCAACACCAGAGCGCCAACGCGCATATGGCGCGGCGGCGGCGTTCCGTCGACGCCTGAGGTGCCGGAGGAGGTGCTCAAGGGGGTCGACGGGAGAGGAGGAGGAGGAGGAGAGGAGGGTCGGAAAGGAAAAAAAAAGGGGGGGGGGTTTGCAAAGCAACTGTGGGAAGGGATAGAATAGGAAGAAGAAAAAAATTTGGGATGTACTAAGCAATTTGTGGGGTGCGGATAGCTGCACCCTTTTTTTTTTTTAAGAGCAAATCTACGTGTCACATCTATATTATAATTACAGTTCTACTATTTTGCTCGCGTACATACACAGTCAGTACACGCGCATAACCGAGAATGACGAACAGTAGAAGGGGAAGGACGGAGCACTAGGAGGGAGAGGGACGCATCGGCAGCGACAGTGCAGCAGACGACGGAGAGACAGAGTAGTAGGGGGAGAGGACGAAGACGCGGCAGCAGAGCAGAAGGGAGAAGGAAGGCGACGGCGGGCAAGGAGGGTTGGTGGCGGCGGCGGCGGCGCAGTTCTCGGTTATGTGCATGCATTGACTTGTGCACGCACGCGTGCCAAACAAAATTTTCGTGTAAGTTTATTATTTGAGTTTTCTATATTGAATTGTTCATAATAGGTGATGGAGAATGCAAACACGATGGATCAATGGGGACTGGACTCTCTGGCCATCTCACCTGGGAGCAAATTCAAGACTACTCTTCTTGCTGTCCTATGGAGTACTCTGCTTGCACCGGCGGCGGCGGCGACGAAGACAAGCCGGCCGTGGCGCCCTCCATCCTTTCCTTCGGCGGCGATCGGGACTCGCCCACCGTCCCCCAGACTGGCTGCACGACGAGGAGCTACGGAGCCGCAGCGAGGCCGCCTTCCCACAACCAGTACCATGTACTTGCAGAGAGGAGGAGAGGGAACCTAACCAGAAAGTTCATAGCGTTGTCTGCAGTTGTCCCTGGCCTAAAGAAGGTGCGAACACACAACCGATACGCCATATATCCGTATAGGAGAAGGAATCTGGAGATAAGAATCTGAATCCAAACAGGATATATAATTTTCTTCTTATTTTAAATTCTCGTTTCTTCTTCTAGATGGACAAGGCTTCAATTCTTGGAGACGCTATCGAGTACCTGAACCAACTCCGGGAGAGGGTTAGAACCTCGAGGGTTCGACGGCTGTCGTTGCGAAGAAGAAGAACAAGAAGGCCCGGATCTCGTATGCCGAAGACTGGAATTCCTCGTCGTCGGACGAGAGCTTCGAGGAGGGCGGAGCTCCGACGGGAGCTCAACGAGATCGAGGTGAGGCGTCCGAGAAGTCCGTGCTCGTGAAGATCCGCTGCGGTGGCGGCAAGGGGTGCTGGTGAAGGCCCTCTCCGAGATTGAGAAGCTCAACCTGTCCGTCATTAGCACAGTGTAGTGCCCTTCGTCGCTTCTCTGCTCGATATAACATCGTAGCACAGGTACTAAAAGATTCAAGACTCCAAATTTACAAATTAGTTAAAAATTTTGAAGAAATTGAATAGTTCAAGGATCTAATATGTAAACAGTAAAAAAAAAGAAAAGAAAATGCTAAGTCTACAACCAAAACTTATAACTTAGTTATAACCTCTCTATCATCCCTTACACATGGTCCCACCTCCCCTCTCACCCCTGCTATATGGCTCCACCCGACCCCCCACCTCCCCTCTCACCCCTGCTATATGGGCTCCATCCGACCCCACCACTTTTCCGCTCCTCCTCCAATCGAAGTCCTACACTGTCGATTATGGTCCCACCTCCCCTCTCACCCCTGCTATATGGGCTCCGTCCGACCCACCACTTTCCCCCTCCTCCAATCGAAGTCCTACACGTGTCGATTATGGTCCCACCTCCCTCTCACTCTTGCTATATGGACTCCACCCGACCCCACCACTTTCCCCCTCCTCCAATCGAAGTCTTACACGTGTCGATTGTAAGCATTTGGTTGTAGGCATAGCAAAGCTAAAAAAAAAACTACTTCAATTTCGAAGACATTCAAAAATACTTAAATGAATATATGACATGTTCTTCTTGATTTTGCAGATTGAAGAAGGATTTTCTAAGACAGTGAAGGAGCTAGTGAAGAACCTGAACTCAGCTCTCAGAAGTTGAAATGGAAGAAGATGATACAGTAAAGAAGGTCAAAAAGGATTCTTGATCAATTTGTTTCCCTTTTTTTTTTCCTTTTTTTTTCCATTAGTCTTCTGGGTGATACCAACCAAAGGCTAATTGTTGGACCAGAGTGAACTCATCCTAGCTAGTCCTGTACTTTCTAGCTAGGATACAAAGGACGGAACCAGAAATTCGAGTCAGAGTGGACCGAGTGGACTAGTTGCGGACTGGCGCCCACCCCAATCCCTACGTGGTTACGCCTACGGTATCTCCCTCTTCGCCTTTCCGAAGATTGCCATTTGATCACTTGTTTTCATGCACGGGTTTTACTTCTTTCATTTTTATTTTTTTTGGGGACTTCTCTCCGCATCGTTTTTGCATGGTGTGACCTTGTTCACCATGTTTACCAGGAGTTTTAAGTCTGAAACCTCATTGTTCTCTCTCTCTCTCTCTCTCTCTCTCTCTCGAGCATGATTTTAAGTTTACAAAAAATGGATATTCTTCTTCTGATGTAAGTACAACTTGGCTAGGAAGTTCTTTAATTTTCTTTTCCCATTCTATGGGTGTGGACTGTGGAGTGGTCTCTTCATGTTTGTGTTTGTTGTGAGACGTATAAGAAAGGAACAAAGTTTTTGTTTGTTGTGCAAATAATAATCATACCTTCTATTTCCTGGTACCATCTTTAATATTTCCATGGCTCACTTTGTGCTTAGTAATTTCCAGCTCTATATTCAACCATAATTAATTGAAACTGCAAGTTCTCGGGAGCAAATCTGTTGTTTCATTTATTTCTGCCCAATCATGTATTTCTTCCTATTACATATGGTTCATGGGAGTAGATAGGTGGATGGTGGTCCATATATGTTGGTGCTCTTGCTCCTTGACATGAAGAGAGTTTGCTCTCAACATGCCTAGCAAAGTTTAGTCCCACATTGAAAAAGCATCACGAGTTATCTCAACATATATACTTATATGTGTTGTTGAGATATGCACATGGGGTGGTGACCCTAAGGAGGGAATCATGTGGGTGATTTTACTAGGAGGCAAGGATAAGGCTCCAAGGAAAGCATTCATGCTTTTTGCTCTTGGAAAATTAATTTCCATTGGGGCTAAGTCCCGTAGGGACTTAGCGACTTGGACTCGGATTCGGACTCGGACACGGACACGGACTCGGGCTCATGAGGCGTAATGCGGCATTTTGTTGGCGCACTTAGCACGTCAGCTAGGCGCATAGTGCGCTTAAGTTGCGCTCGTTGCGCGAGCCACTTGCGCGGCCACGTTGCGCACCCAGGTTGTGCGGTTGCGCAGGGTGCGCGCGTGCGCGAGTTGCGCTCGTTTGTGCAGGTGCGCCAGGTTGCGCAGGTGCGCCAGGTTGCGCAGGTGCACCAGGTTGCGCCAGTTGCGCCAGGTTGCGCCAGGTTGCGCGAGTTGCGCAGCTGCGCCAGGTTGTGCCAGGTTGCGCCCGATTGCGCAGGTGCGCCCGTTGCGCGAGTTGTGCAGGTGCGCCAGGTTGTGCGAGTTGTGCAGGTGCGTTAGGTTGCGCCAGTTACGCCCGGTTGCGCAGGTGCGCCCGGTTGCGCGAGTTGCGCAGGTGCGTCAGGTTGCGCGAGTTGCGCATAGTGTACGTAGTACGCGCTGAAGGCGCGCACGCAGCTCGTAAAATTGGCGCAACTCGTGCAGTTTGTGGCCTTCCACGTTCTGACTGATTCGTAACTGATCCTGGATTTGTGGATCTGACATTATATCGTGGCACACATTTCGGATCTGGACAGTTACATCAGTAGCTATATATTCAGAGCCTCTCTTCTCTCTCAAGAGACTTCGAAGATTTCAGAAATTCACAGAGAGAAGAGAGAGCTGCTGCGCACCGTGCCCTTCCTCGTGCAACCGAAGTCCGTCATCGTTCCGAGCAGTCCGTCTTAGAGCAATTTTCCAGAGCATTCCAGAGTTCATTCAAACTTGCTGGTTCCTGGAAGCTGACCGTGTAGGCGGATCTAGCTTTGAGCACTGGTGTTTTTGACACCCCAGCAGGCCACCACCTTCCATCGTTCGCCTGTCATTTTCACTGCTGCCTTTAGTAATTCGGCCAGCATCTTCTTCTTAGAAGCACTGCTATTGTTTGCTACGTTTACGAAATCTTCTTAGATTTTCGTATTCCAGAATCCTTCAAGGATCTCTGTTACGCACCTTCCTTGAAGTATTACGTTGGAACGTTGTTTTTACAACTGTTTTATTCAGTTTTCCATTAAAAAATTGTGCCCCGGTTCTAACAATCTCAAAGCTAGACCAGCACAATGGAAAACTCTCGTGCCTCTCTCCTCGATACCAGCTTTAACAAACTAGAAAAGTTCGACGGAGAGCACTTCCAAATATGGAAGAGAAAAATCACCCTCAATCTACAACTGGTGGACGTCGATCATGTGCTGATTGAGACTAAACCAACGATTCCAGAAGGACCGACGACTCCAGAAGGTGGTACAGCAGATGCCATTGCTGCTGCACAAGTCAAATTGACCAAATGGAGAAGGGACAATAGTCTTTGTAGGCTATTGATTCTGATGCAATGGAGGACTCCCTGACAGAGTCATACTCCAAGAATCCTTCTGCCAGGGATATCTGGGAGTCATTAGGAAAGCTGTATGAAGATGACGACAATAGATCGAAAATCTTCATCGTTGAGAAGTACCATAAGTGGCTCTTCGAAGACGAGAAGGCAATGCTGCCTCAGGTAAAAGAGTTCTTGAAGCTGCGCTAGAAGCTAGAAGACGAGAAAATGTCCCTCGTCGACAAGTTTGTCGTTGGAGGAATTGTCTCTAAACTTCCTGCAGGATGGAGTACATTCTATGCAAGAATGCACCGGAAGAAGCTGGATATCAGCTTGGAAGATCTCCTTCAAGAGATCCATGTTGAGGACGAGATGCGTTCTCAACAAAAGATAGACACTCTATCCAAACAGTTGGCCAAGGCCGATCTGGTGCAAACGAGAGAGCCCAAGGGGAAGCAGGTGGCTTCTCATCACAAAAAAAGGATTCCACTAATATGAAAGTGAAGGGTCCTTCATTCAAGCAACAGAAGTCTAAGTCCCATGTGGCTTGCTTCAATTGTGGCAAAAAAGGCCACTACAAGAGTGAATGCAGATCCAAGTCCAAACAATCAGAGAAAGGTGAGCCTAGTAAGGTTTCTTTGGTTTCTAACCTCGTTGCTATGATCGCTCAGGTCACAACTGTGGGGGCTGACTCTGACTAGTGGATAGACACCGGTACGACTTGCCATGTCTGTTCTGGGAGGGAATGGTTCGTCACATACCAACCAACTTCTGAGAAGGTTTTCATGGCGAACCAGGCCCAAACTGAAGTTCTGGAGATCGGGACTGTGGAGCTGAAACTCACTTCTGGGAGCACTCTGACGCTCCAAGGAGTAAAGCATGTTCCGGTGATTGCCAAGAACCTGATCTCTGGGAGTCTGTTTAGCAACGCAGGCTTGAGGATAGACATCAATATTGGTCAAATGGTAATATCCAAGAAGGGAACATACTTCGAAAAGGCTTATCAAACCGAAGGGATGTTTAAAATTCAGCTTGTAAACCAGTCTAATGAAATTAATGCAATCGCTCTTTCTGATTACTCTCTTGAGTTGTGGCATAATATGCTAGGACATGTTCATTGTAAAAGAATAAACAAAAGTCTAGTCTGAGACTTATCTCCAAGTGTGGGGGTAAGGTAGAGAAATGTGAAGTATGTGCTCAGACAAAGATCACTAGAAAACCCTTTCATCGGGTTAATCGAAGCACAGATCTTCTGGAGTTGGTTCACTCCGATATCTGTGACTTCAAACAATTCTCTACAAAAGCCGGGATGAAGTATTTCATAACCTTCATCAATGACTTCTCTAAATACGCATTCGTCTACTTGCTCAAATCAAAAGACGAAGCGTTCGAGAAGTTCAAGGAGTTCAGGGCTGAAGCTGAACGATAAACTGGACAACAACTCAAGAGGTTGAGAAGTGATCGAGGCGGAGAATATCGGTCTCATGAATTCGCATCGTTCTGCAAAGAACATGGAATCATCTGCGAGACTACTGCTCCGTATTCTCCTCAATCTAATGGAGTAGCAGAGAGGAAGAACCGAACGTTGACAGAAATGATGAACTAAATGCTGCTAACTGCAGGTCTTCTAAAATACTATTGGGGAGAAGCTGCATTAACGACCACTTTTCATTCTGAATAGAGTGCCTTATGCAACTTCTGACATAACTCCTTATGAACTCTGGTTCAATGGGGGTGTCTGGCTTATGTGAAGCTCCCAGATCTAAAGATTCAGAAGCTGGGGAAAAGGACTACGAAGGCAATTTTCTTGGGGTATGCTGAGAAGAGTGATGCTCGGAGATTCCTTGACATTGATTCAAATCATATCATCGAATCTCGCGATGCTGAATATTTTGAAGACAAGTTTGCAAGACACAAAAATATTGTTCTTCCAGACATTCCGGAGAATGATATAGGTGCAAATGAGACGGAGATCTCATATGAACCCGTAGTCCAAGATGAAGTTGTTGGTGGAGAAACAACAATTGAACCAAAACTCGCAGAGCCGTCGACGAAGCGAGCAAGGAGGCCGAAGAGCTTCGGAGATGACTTCGTCACCTATCATGTGGAAGCAGATCCGTTTACCTATGATGAGGCGATGAAGACCAGAGATGCTGTCTTCTGGAAGGAGGCAATAGACAATGAAATTGACTCAAGAAGACTGTGAAGCGTGTTATGAGATATCTCAAGAAGACTCAGACATTTGTACTGCACTTCAGCGGAGAGCCGCCAGTAGTAGAAGGCTTCAGTGATGCCAGCTGGTGCTCATAGTTGGAGAGTGAGAGGTCCACTGGTGGATTCATTTTCACAATGGGTGGAGCTGCTATATCGTGGAAGTCGAAGAAGCAGACTATGCTCTCGTGGTCTTCGATGGAATCTGAGTTCTTTGCACTTGATACCGCAGCAGATGAAGCAGAATGGCTTCGGGAGCTCATGTATGATCTACCAGTGGTTGGAGCGCAGATACCAGCAATTCTGATATACTGCAACAACCAGGCGACTGCGGTGGTGGCATCAAATGATCTCTTCAACGGAAGAAGAGAACTGTGCGGTTATGTCACGACCCGCACCCTAGAGTAAGGGCACGAAAAGTGGGTACGTCCAGCCTACGCCGCAGTGTCGGCGGTAGAACGCTGTCCTAGGTCACAACATCTAACAATATAATGCTAAACAGTTTATACTCCCCGAATGGGGGTGACATAGCAGAATATAAACTCAATCACAACTAAGGAAGAAGAAGCACGATATGATATAGAACTCAAATGAAATACAGATGATCAGAAGAGTCTAAGTGTCTAAGATAACATCTCAGCAAACATCCAGAATACAAGGTCTCAACTTCAGAGTATGAAAGAATATATACAATCCAGATCTCAAAGACAGAAATAAAGCCTAACTAAACTAGTCTAGGCAGTAGGGGTAATGTCATCAGCTAGAGCTGGGTCCTCCTGAGAGTCCAGCTTACAAGTATCGTTTAGGGCTGTCCCATAGAAGGTGTCAACACCAACCTCATCCTCGTCCTCTGTAAACATTCAACGGTGCCCAATCAGGACGGAGCGAGCATAATACATCTCAACAGTTCATAGCAGGTTAGAAAATATAATCATACAGTAAAGTAAGATACAGGAAACTGAAAGAAAGTACAGAATGTAAACAGAGAGAGAACTGTAATAGAAATATCTACTATAAGTAGAGAACTAACAATGGCTAGTGAGTTAGAGTACAATATAAACATGTGAATGGCATGGGATGATTCTGATGCTACACTACGGAATGATTCTGATGCTATACTACTTGGATATTATTCACATGTCTACTTCTACTCCCCTGTACCCCCAATCAATACACAAGGATCCAGCCAGGTTATGTTATAATTTATGTAACGACCTCCGAAGGATGGTACATGATAGTCCCATAGATGGGGATTCTAGGAATGTCCAATAAATGGGGGATTCAAGGAAGACTATGTGATCATGAGAGTACATATCACAAGTGATTCAATGAACCATTAAGCATAGTGATACACAATGTAAGTAAAATGCACAGAACATGTAGTATCCGATGCTCCCTGAGGGGATAACATCTCAAGAAAGGATCCATATAGTACTATAATCCGTGTGACCAACGTGACAGCATCAAGTAAAGTAATTTAAAGCAGGAGAATAATTCTAACAGGATATGAAATGATCAGAGAATGTACTCGCCTGTATCCTGAGTATCTGAAGAATATCTACTGTCCGAGGAGTGGTGTCTGTCTCCTATAGAACAGTACAAGTCACTATGAGTCTAAAATGATAATAAGATACAATTCAATGCATACTACATGAATCTAGATCAATCTAGACCAAAGTCAACTCTTGGTCAACTCTGGTCAACCCTAGAAGTCAAACTAGGTCAACTAGGTCAAACCTAAGTCAAACAAGTCTATACTAGTCTAACTAGTCTATTCTAGGTCTAATCAAAGCTATACAAGTCTAGCTAGACTCTAGACTGGCATTCAAGCCACACTCATAGGCTAAGAGCCCTAGGCTATAGGCTAGAAATCCTATAGGTCTAAGTACCAACCCAAGCCTATAAGCTAAACTAAACTCAAGCTAGCACTATAGCCTACTACTACTCTACCTATAGCCTAAACCAAGTCACAAGCCTAAGCCAATATACTCAAAACCTAACATCACATATATGTATATACTCATATATATACATTCATACATATATATAAACTCACATATATATAGCATACATACATTACGTAGATGGATACATTCATTCATTCATTATCTTACATACTACATGCATCACATATATCCTATGCCTAAGCCCCTTAGCTAGGCCAATGTTGCATATAGCATATTGTCCAACTAGACCTTGACATCACAATCCTAGGTGTAACCCTCTACTCTATGTATCCATGCCTACATACACATTTAGGGTACATACATGCATATACATTCATCTTATAAAGGCAATATACGTTTACATTTATATAGTGAGAGAGGGCAAGGAAGGGGGCATGAGGAGTGGTGTGGTGTGTATGGAATAATGTGTAAATGAATGTATTGTCAGAATTTCAGTGAATACCTATCATTTCAGTTAACAGTGTCCCTAAGCAAATTTGAAACCAACTATCCCATGCCAACAGTGAAGAGTGTGTAGTACAACCAATTCATTTCAGTTTTCAGAAAGTACACATGTATGTGTGGGCCTGTTTTCAGGGTCCAACAGTTTTCAGTATGTGGGTGTGTAGATGAATAGGAAGCAGTGCATAGGTGTGTAAACAACAAGTGAAATGACATTGTTCTCAGGTTTAACAGGTTTAACACATGACAGTTCAATCAAAAAAATCACAAAAATCAGTAAACCAAGCTTGAATTCTCAGGAAATCTCATTTGAAAACATGGTATCAAGAAATTGGGGAAATTTGCAAATTCAAAATAAAAACACAACTATTATCAAACAATTGGTTGGTGATTTGTGTTATATGTAAGAGTGTCAAATGTGTGTGTTAAACAGTGTAACCCAATAGTGTGTGAGTGTAGATGTGTCTTAGGTGAGTGTCAAAAGTGTGACAGTTTCAGTATATCCATGTTCAGGATTATGTGAGATCGGTGGATAGGTTGGTGTCATTGTGATGAACTCAGTTGTAATGTATAGGACTGAAACAGTGCAACAATCAATGTGTCAATTAAAAACTGAGGTCAATGAATGGGTGCATGGACAGTTAATGCTCAGGTCTTGCAGGAACTTGAGTCTCAGGTTTTAAAGGGTATTCAACAGTTTCAGTTAACATTCAAAATGAAAACCCAATTTCACATTATCCCTAAATTAGTTTCAATCCCAGGTTTCATAACCCGAACTGAAACCCAGTAAACTAACACATGTATACAGTATGTAATTAACAGGATGATTTGTAACTAAACAATTTAAAATGATTTAAAAAAATATGAAACCCAAATCGAATACTGTACAGTATCAGACAGTATGTACAACCGTTAAATTTGAAATAAAACCAAATAAATCAACAAGTAAGGTGTGCAGTGGGTAGGTATACATCATACATGTCATGGGAGATGTGTTCGTGTCCAGGAAACTGGACACGAACGTGTCTAAACAAAATGAACACAGCAAATTGACACAGTTCAGAAAATCCTCGTGCTGAGGTGCAGAGCGAGCTAGGACACGACACACGACACTAGAGGGCTCGTGCTCGTGTCCTCGGGTTCGCCTAGGACAGGGGAGCGTGTCCCATAGCCTGTACTGTGTCCACGTGACTCGTGTCGCGTGCACGAGACGCGTATCGGGGCGTGTCTGTGTGCGCGCGTGTGAGTGTGCAAATCCAGTGCGGGTGGGATTTCTCCCAATCTGCTCAATGAAATCGTCTCAAATTTTGTGTGCAGTGTGTCAGTGATTGCACGCACGTGTCCACCAAAAATTATGACTTGAGTCGCCGTGTCGTGTCCTGTGTCGACCCCGAGCAGCAGGGTAGCGCACCGGGGCCTCGTGCGTGCGTGTGTCTAAATTTGGACACGAAACGTGTCCAGAAATGTGCTCAGTAGGACACGAATTTAAAGAACACACATAGGGCTACAAATCCAAGAAATTAGTTTTCAAAATTACAATGTTTTAATCCATTCAAGCAATTCATCAAACACTTAGCAATACACATAGACACGTATCCGATACGGACACCAAATGGACACGAAAACGACCCAAACTTCAGGGACAGCTAGGAGACTCCTAGATCTAGCCCTAAATGCAAAGAAAAGGAAATATTAATGCAATTTATGAAGTTTTACCTATAGGTGCAAAAAGCATGAAAAAGCTCCAAATGGGGGATTCCTCCTTGCTAGCCAAATGCTCCCAAATTGTTCCAAAGCTGGGATTAAATCCCACAATCAAAAAATAGGAGAGTATTAGGTTCTAATGCAAGAAACTAGAGTTAAAAATGATTTAAAATAAGAAATCTATGGATTGGGGAAGAATGGACAAACCTTTCTTTTTCTATGTGTTGAAATGATATAAAAGAGGCAAGAACTAATGAATAAGTGTTTATATAGGGTGGGGATCCCTATGTGGCTGGTCACTTAGGGTTTGGTTAGGGTTAGGGCCTCTAGTTATGGGCCATGGGCCAAGTCACAAGTCATTAAGTCCTAAAATCACAAGTCATTTCATTAAACCACAAACCATGAAATAATTTCACTTAAACTAATCCTCCTAATCCAAAATTAGTTTCTAAGTGACTAAGGTAGGTTAACCTAGGTTAGACTAGGGTCACCATGGATAGGGTTAGCTTTTAGACTAGTCTACAAGTCTCTATAAGTCAAAGCCCAAACTAGGAATCACCAATTCAATAAATTAAGAATAAATTCAAACTTCACTAAATGACAAAAATACCCTCAAGTTAAAATGATAACTAAATCATCCTAATGACATGGTTAGGCTCTAGGTCAGACAGTCTCTCGGGTTTCACTAGCAGCACATCAAAATCACAAGTCATGACTTAAAACAGTTTTTAAATAGTTTAAAAATAATTAAAAATTACCAAAAATCATAATGTGAAATATATATCAATAAATAATAATTATAATTACAAAATTTCAAAATTACCCTCATCTAGAAAACTGGGTGTTACAATCTACCCCCCTTAGAAAAATTTTGTCCTCGAAATTAAAATCTTCATACTCCTTCTAGGTCAAACCCCCACAATCAAAGTCTCAGAACTTAAACAAATCATACGATTTAAAAGGATAACCTACATGGTCATGGCATACGGTGGTAGCGAAAGTCTCATCTAGGTATACAAGTCATGCTAAACCAAAACGGTCATAGGGTATCAAAACATACAAGCAATCAGGGTGCTAAACTAGAAAAGATACAGAAATAATAATCATCAAAACTGTAAGGCAGTCTACCATCCTATATAAAAACTGGTACTTATCAAAAAAAATAAGATAACTACCAATTATCTATAAAGGGGTACTATTCAAAGAAAAATCAAAATCAAAAGTTCAAGGGACAGTTGTCAATAGCATTGAAATTCAATCACAATATATATTAAGAATATTTAGTCTCGATACGATATAAGTTGATCAATTCTGGGAAATCAAGATTTGGGCAATATGGAGGACAAGGTCATCGAAGTCTGAGCACGAGCATACAAGGATGGAGATTCAGGTCATATTTAAATTTGATTCAATTGAGTACGAATCCAAGACATTAATGTGATAAGAAGGGATGATCAAGGTTGATTGGTCGTGATTAAGGGAGCTAGGATTCAATGATATTGAAAACCTTTTAGGGAAAACAAGGAAAGATTTCATAAGAAGTCAAGTTAATCATCTCTCTCTAATACCATCAAGTTTATCATTTGCCAATCATATTTTTATCTCACAAGTCCCGATATAAAAATCAACCTTTATATGACTATCATCAAAAAATTTATAACCTTCAGTCATCTAAACTTTCATGCCCCAGAACCAGAATACTGGAGAGCGGGGGACAGACACAGCCAGCTACGTATATTGAAGTGAATCTCACCTCGCAATACGGTCACGGCTGTCTAGATGCATGAGGGTTTACTACAAGCCATCAGTCTCTTAAGGTCAATAACAAGCCTAGTGTCTCAATCTCAAGCAACAAGTAGATATAACAAGATGGTAGATCATCAGACATACAAGGTAAGGTGTCCCATACATTACATATTCAGATGATCATGAAGCTAGTCATACAAAATACGAAGACTAGCAAGAGTTTAAGTCATACATGATCAACCCTAGGATTTGTCAATCATGTTACAGCCCGTAGACAGACAGTAAGTAAAGTTGCAACGAGCTAACACTTGCTCGGCGGCTAAACGCCTCAAAAGAATATTTGTACAATGGAGTGGGAGAGCAAAATAAAAACCCACTCGTTGTCGGGATTCCTTCTAGTGTTCACCATCTGGCAGGAAAGTTGGGAGATCCTCGGTAGCTGCTCCGAAATCTGGCCATACAAAACCAGCTGGGTCAGACCCCAGAAAGAGCAAGTGCCACAAAGGGGGCTTCACTTAAGAACTAAAACCAGCATGTCAGCACATAAAGTCATAGGTGAAATAACATAAGACATGAGTTAAAGAAAACAGGATGATAAATGATAAGATAACTAGAGGACTATTCCGGTAACCAAGTTACAACCTGTAAACCAAACAAGGACCGGGGTTGTAACCCTTCACCTGAACAGAACTTAGCCTCGAACCAATTATCGATAAAGTAAAGCATGAACAAGCATGTCCGGAGATATCCATACACCGGATCTGGGCAAGACTAGACAAGATAGGACTCCATCTATCATTCACGGCCAAGCAAAGAGTACGGCTTGATACTTAACTAACTAGGGTTATCACAAGCTTAGTTACTAGCAAGATGCAATGAGGTACACCTACGGCCACAAGTCCTGCAGACTATCCAGGTTATCCAGACGCAAGGTTCAAGATTAGAGTTATTATGTCTTGTTAGGTGACTTGGATGCAACACATGACAGTGTGCATAGTAATCGTTTCATGTAGTACCCCACATAACAGTGAGCTGGAAATGTGCCCTACTCGTCGGTAGGCTACAAGTCCATCAAGGAAGGTGCCCAGATAACGGGATTGCTTGTAGCCGGAATACCTCTCTATATGCTCTACTTGATCAATCTAGTCATTAACCTAGTCAGATTCAGTATGAATCCCTGACCGTGGTAACCAGGGATACATGTCCTAGACATGATGCGAGACAAGACTGGTTGCTTATACAAGCATATTCAATACAATCACCCACGGTGTCAAGAATTCACTTAGCATGTCAGGTTAGCTGTCGTAACAGCGTATCAAGGTTATCATGTCAAGATTACTTGTCAAGAGTGCACCACGGCGGGTCACCATCATGTCATGTTACTTATCAAGATTACTTATCAAGGCAAGGGAGCATCACAACGGACCATCATCAAGAATTATCATGTCAATTTACTTGTCAAGAGTGCACCACGGCGGGTCACTATCAAGAGTTATCCTGTAAGGTCATAATGCCATTTCGTGTTTATGCAAGTGCACCACAACAGGTCACTGATCATGCAATTCCATCACTAAGCCGTGTTCAGATTAACATTCATAAATAATGTCATGATCACATCGAGTTCATGTCGAGTTTATATCAAAAAGGCGTAAGAATATAAAATGGGTGCAAAAATCCTAAAAAGGGGGATATGGGGACATAATGCGCCCAAGGGGGAGGAGCAAGGGGTACTATAGCCAACAAGTGGCATTAGCCAAGTTGCGCCAGGGTAACAGGTTGCGCCAAGGCAAGTAGGGTCAAGTCCAGTTGCGTCTGAACGTCAGGTTGCGCCTAGGCACTAGGGGTGCCAATCACTAAAATGCACAAGGTCGGGTCAAGTTGCGCCAGGAAGAGTCAGGCCAAGTCATGTTGCGCCAGGCACAAGACTGCGCGAGGCTAGGTTGCGCCTGAGTCAGACTGCACAAGAGGTCAGACTGTGCACGAGGTCAGACTGCGCACGAGGTCAGACTGCGCACGAGTCAGACTGCGTACGAGTCAGACTGCGCACGAGGTCAGGCTGCGCACGAGTCAGACTGTGCACGAGTCAGACTGCGTACGAGGTCAGACTGCGCACGAGTCAGACTGCGCACGAGTTAGACTGCGCACGAATCAGACTGCACATAAGTCAGACTGCGCACGAGTCAGACTGCGCTGCGCTAAAAAGCGCGTACAACTCAGTGGCACAAGCTAAAAAGCTTGCGCACACTGCTCACTGTCTTCTCCAAATTACCAAGAACTCTATGGTTGAATCCATAGCTTCAAAAGTCTATAACTTGGTCAAAACAAGTCCAAATCCAACTTTCAAATGGTCAAAATTGGGTAGAATGAAATTCTCTTCAACATGGAACCATCAAAATTTGAAAACAAGAAAGTTTGATAGATCAAAACCACCAAAATCCAAAAATGACCAATTTCTAGATCTACAAGAATCAAAGCCTCAAAATGGAAAATGACAAGTTCTAATGTGTCTTAGAAACATGAGGAGAAGCTAATAGAACAATAAAAAAATGGGTTCTCTTGTGGAAGCAAGTTGCACTTGCCTAAGGGGTGTTCTTGGTTGGTGGTGGGTTTAATAGAGAAGGAAGGAGTAAATGAGAAAGTGGAGGAGAGAAAATTTATGTGGGTTATAAAGGGGGATGGTGGTGGATTTAACATGATGAACCAAAGAATAAACCAAGCCAACCCAAAATAAACCAAGTTAAACCATTACATGCCATGATGAACCTAATCATGATTAAACTGAAATTAGCTAGCCAGGCAGGAAAATAAAATACATGTCAGGATTCCGTATACGTATACTGAAAATACGTAGAACGGAAAACGGGGGTGACAACTCTATCCACCTTAAAAGAATTCCGTCCTCGGAATTTAATCAAGAGGCTAGAGATGTCGAGCAAGCTATATCAATTGCAGGTAATATATGACTAGCAGTCAATCAAGCAATCATTCATGCTAGCAAGGAACTTAAGCATAAGGCATAAGAAAGACATTATACCTTACGAGTCAAACAGGTCGGGATATCGCGATCGGATATCATCCTCACGCTTCCACGTTGACTCACCCAAAGAGTGATGACCCCAAGCAACACGGACTAAACTAATAGTCTTGTTCTTGAGTATCTTCTCCCTCCGATCCAATATGGATACGGGTCTCTCCTCATACGAAAGGTTGGTACCAACAACCAATTCCGAATGATCAAGGACATGAATCGGATCCGGGATATACCGTCGTAATTGGGATATATGGAAGACATCATGCACCTCACATAACGATGGTAGAAGAGCGAGACGATAGGACACATCACCTACTCGCTCAAGGATATCAAACGGTCCTATATACCTAGGACTAAGCTTTCCCCGTACGCCGAATCGAATGACGCCACGGGTAGGCGAGATCCTAAGGAATACGTGATCGCCGACATAAAATTCAAGAGGGCGTCGATGGGAATCGGCCCAATGACGCTGGCAATCTTGGGCAACTCGAAGATGATCTCTGACTTGTCTGACCACCTCAATAGTCTGCGTCACCATCTCTGGTCCAAGCATTTGCCTCTCACCGATATCGTTCCAAGCTAAAGGAGATCTGCACTTCCTGCCGTACAAGGCCTCGAAAGGTGCCATCTGGATACTAGCCTGGAAACTGTTGTTATAGGAGAACTCCACGAGATGCAGGTAATCTTCCTATGAACCATCGAAGTCAAGTGTACATGACCACAGCATATCTTTAAGAGTCTGGATCGTACATTCTGACTGACCATCTGTCTGCGGATGGTAGGCTGAACTGAACTTGAGACGAGTCCCCAAACTTTTCTGAAGACTTCGCCAAAAGTGAGATGTGAATGTCGAATCTCTGTCGGACACAATACTGACTGGCACTCCATGCAATCTGACTATCTGTTTGAGGTACATCTCTGCAAGCTGATCCGTCGACTGGCCGATTCTGAAAGGAAGAAAATGAGCCACCTTCGTGAGACGATCAACTATAACCCAGATGGCATCTCTTCCAGCTGGGGATCTAGGTAATCCAGTTACAAAATCCATGGTAATGTGCTCCCATTTCTATTCTGGGATCGATAAAGGTTGAAGAAGTCCAGCCGGTCTCTGATGTTCGACCTTAACTTGTTGGCAAACTAAACAACGAGAGACAAATCGGACTATCTTCCTCTTCATGCCATTCCACCAAAAATGCTGCCGAATATCACGATACATCTTCGTACCACCGGGGTGAATGGAATACTGAGAACTGTCGGCTTCTGCCATGATCTCCTGTCTGATATCACCACTGGGTACACAAAGACGCCTCCCATGTCGGAGTGTACCATCTTCATGAATGCATAACTCTGGTCTCTGTCCTGCCACACATTCTGCCCTAAGCCGCTGAAGCTTAGAGTCTACTGATTGAGCTAACTTGATCCTCTCAACTATACTGGACTGAACTTGTATACTGGCCATCAATGCTACACTGGAAGGAAGAACAACTTCAATACCCATCTTCTGAAGATCTGCTAACAACTCTGGTTGCGTCGTTAGAAAATAAACTCCAGCTCTCCTGCTCAATGCATCTGCCACTACGTTGGCCTTCCCAGGATGATACTGCAAACTGATGTCATAATCCACAAGTAGCTCTAGCCATCTCCTCTGACGCATATTAAGATCCTTCTGGGTAAACACATACTTCAGACTCTTGTGGTCGATAAAAATCTCCATCCGATCTCCATACAAATAATGTCTCCAAAGTTTTAATACAAAAACTACGGCTGCTAACTCCAGGTCATGGGTTGGGTAATTCCTCTCATGATCACGAAGCTGACGTGACGCATAAGCGACTACCTTACCATGCTGCATCAAGACATATCCTAATCCCTTGTCGGATGTGTCGCAATAAACTGAAAATCCTCCCGTCCCGTCGGGAAGAGTGAGAATGGGAGCCGTCATCAATCTCCGCTTCAACTTCTCAAATGAACTCTGACACTCTGTTGTCCAAGCAAACTGCATATCCTTATGGGTCAACTGCGTCAGTGGTGCTGAAATTCGAGCAAAGTTTGACACAAACTGCCGGTAATAGCCGGCCAATCCGAGGAAACTCTGAACTTCTGCGACGGTGCTAGGTACTGGCCATGTCTCTATAGCCATTATCTTCTGGGGATCAACTTCCACTCCACCTCTGGTGATGATATGACCCAAGTACGAGATACGATCCAACCAAAACTCGCACTTACTGAACTTCGCGTACAACTGGTGCTCCCTGAGAATCTGAAAAACTACAAGAAGATGGTGCTCATGCTCTGCCTCATTCTTGCTATAGACTAAGATGTCGTCTATGAACACTATCATGAACTGGTCCAAATAGGGCATAAAAATACGATTCATGAGGTCCATGAATACGGCCGGCGCATTGGTCGCTCCAAATGGCATAACAAGGAACTTCCAATGTCCATATCTAGATCTGAATGCTGTCTTCGGGATGTCCTGCTCTCTGACTCTGATCTGATGGTACCCCGACCGTAAGTCAATCTTTGAGAATACTGCCGCTCCCCTGAGCTGATCAAATAAATCATCTATCCTTGGCAAAGGATATATGTTCTTAATTGTTACAGAGTTCAAGGTACAATAATCAACACATAATCTTGACGTACCATCCTTCTTCTTCACAAGAAGCATCGGAGCTCCCCAAGGTGATCCGCTAGCACGAATAAATCCCTTGGTTCTAAGTTCTTCAATCATCTTGTACAGGACCTCCAACTCTGATGGTGCCATCCTATAGACTCTCTCTGACACTGGTGCCGTCCCTGGAATCAAGTCGATAGTGAACTCTATCTCTCTCTCTGGGGGCATGCCTGGAAGCTCTTCGGGAAATACGTCAGGAAACTCTTCTACAACTCTGGAAAATTGAACTGCTGCTGCTACGGCCATCCGCAATGCTGAAGAAGAAGGTTCTACTCCGCCTCGAGAAAATAAAAACTCTGGCTCACCAGGAATACTAAAAATAATCTTGCCGACATGGCAATCTATTCTAGCATACTGGTCCCTCAACCAATCCATTCCTAGGACCACATCATAATCGGCCATCGAAAACTCTATCAATCTAGCGGGAAACTCTCTATCGCTAACTACGATTCGACACGAGAAAAATACCCTATCTACACCTACAAGTCCGTTACCAGTAAGTATATTGAGCCTTACTGATAATGACTCGGGCTCTAGTCTTATCCGTGTCGCAAATCGTGCAGACATAAATGAATGCGATGCACCTGAATCAAATAATACTGATGCAGGAAAAGAGTTGACGAGAATGGTACCTGCCACCACCTCACCTGATGCCAACTCCTCTTCTACGGTCAAAGCCATCGCTTGACCGTGCCCTCTAGGTGCTGGTCCCCTCTGCTGGAAATCTCTCTGGCGGTTCTGAACCTGAGCTTGGACCTGGGCATACTGTTGCGATCGCTGCTGCTGGAATGCCTGAGCCTGAGGCAGCAATGGCCTCGGAGGCTGATACTGCTGCTGCTGCACTGGTGCTGGTCCCCTCACCGAGGGACTAGTCTGGGCCGATGAGGATGAACCGGCTCTCTGTGGACAGGACCCTATCATGTGATCCGGTGCCCCACAAGCCAAACACAATCCTTGTGTTCGGCGACATTCTGACACTACATGCCCTGGCTTCCCACAATGAGTGCAGCCCATTGTGGAAGACTGCCTCCGCTTCTGCTGCTAAGGATACGTCGGAGTCGAATGCTGAACCGACGTAACTGATGCTGCCCTCCTCGGAGCTCCAATGGTCAAGGCCCTAGCTGCCGGGGCTGGGGCTGAGGACTGGGTCATCTGACCATGGGACCGCTTCCGTCCTCCAGTTCTGTCTACAATTCTCTGCGAGGTATACTCATGCCTCTTAGCTGCCACAAAATAGCATCAAAGGTCTGATGCTCAAACTGCTCTACTGCTAGAATGATCTCTAGGTGGAGTCCCTGCTGGAACCGCTGCGCACGATCAAACTCGGTTGCCACCAAAGTGGGAGCAAATCGACTCAGTCTTGAAAACTCGGCCGCATATCCATCGACCGTCCTGCTCATCTGCCTGAGATTGGTGAACCTCGTCTGTAGGTCGTGCCGGGCTACAGCATCGAAATACTTGATCTGAAACTTGTCACTGAACACCGCCCACGGGACAGGCGTTGCCAATCCAACTGCTATCATCGCCCACCAGGTGTGAGCTAGGTCCAATAACTGTAGGCGTACCACAGCTACCTTCTCTCCTTCTGGAGTCTTGGCTGCATCCAAGATAATCTCAATGTCCTAGAGCCACGCATCAGCTGCAATAGCGTCTTCACTACCGTCGAAGAAGGGAGGGTTGAGGCGCTTAAAACTGCTAGCCGTACTGTTCCCTTGATAACCAATACGGCCCATGGCATCCTGTACTGCCTGGTGCAGGGCATCGCCTCGACGATCTTGAGACGCAAGCAATATCCTGATGAGACCCACCAAGGTGCCATCGTCAGGCTCTGCAGGCTGGACTGGCTGAACTGGGGGCTCGGGGTCCCCGGAATGCATGACTCGGGAGGCCGCTCCAGAGTGCTGGGCTTGGTCTCCAGGTTGCTGCTGGTCCACTGGAGGTGCTCCGCCTTGCTGATCGGTAGGACCAGGAACAATGCCGCTGAAGAAACGACATAGAGAACAATAAGAAATGACCATGATAGATCGAGGATATAAACATGTGATCAGGTCAAGGATTCTGAAAGATCAGAAGGCACGAGTAGAGATCAAGGACGAGTACTGATTGAGACATCTATCCGGTAAGCCCTCACATATCTTTGATCTACAAGACCTGCATGGGCCACCACTTAAACCGTGTCACGCCCCAGAACCAGAATACTGGAGAGCGGGGGACAGACACAGCCAGCTACGTACATTAAAGTGAATCTCACCTCGCAATACGGTCATGGCTGTCTAGATGTATGAGAGTTTACTACAAGCCATCAGTCTCTGTCACTCTCCGTTCCCAGAATACGTATTTTAATACATGTACTGCTTTAATATATTTACTTAAATATTTATCACGTATTGTTTTGTATTTAAAATCTCTTTAAATTTATGTTAATTAATTTCCTGCAATTAATTTTCTGTATTTTACTTTCTGCTTTTATTCTCTGCTTTAGCTTACTTTAGGTTTGGCCTAGGTTGGTTTATTTTCGGGTTATGGTGGTTCATCATGAACCGAACCCACCATCACCATTTAAAGCCCCAATCCTTTCTCTCTCTCTCTCTTTATTTCTTCTCCTTCTCATTTACTCTTCTTCTTCTTCATAACTCCCTCTACCTACCAACTCGTAGGCAAGTACATCTTGCTTCCACATAAGAGCCCATTTTATTGTTCCATTAGCTTCTTCTCATGTTTCTAAAACACATTAGAACTTGTTATTTTCTATTTTGAGGCTTTAATTTTTGTAGATCTAGAAATTAGTTATTTTCAGATTTTGGTGGTTTTGATCTATCAAACTTCTTTGTTTTCAAGTTTTGATAGTTCCATGTTGTAGAAAATTTTATTCTACCCAATTTTGACCTTTAAAAAGTTAGATTTGCACTTATTTTGACCAAGTTATGGACTTTTGAAGCTTTGGGTTCAAACCATGGAGTTCTTGCTGATTTGGAGAAGACAGTGAGCAGTGTGCGCGAGCTTTTTAGCTTGCGCCACTGAGCTACGCGCGCTCTTTAGCGCAGCGCAGTCTGATTCATACGCTGCCTTTTGGAGGCGTATGTCTTGCATACGCTGCCTTGAAGAGGAGTCGTATGGAGTCCATACGCTGCCACTTGGAGACGTATGATTTGAGCGTAGCCTGACCTGAGCGTAGCCTGACCTGAGCGTATGCTGACTTGAGCATAGCCTGACTTGAGCGTAGCCTGACTTGAGCGTAGCCTGACCTGAGCGTACGCTGACTTGAGCGTAGCCTGACTTGAAAGTAGCCTGACTTGAGCGTAGCCTGACCAGAGCGTACGCTGACTTGAGCGTAGCCTGACTTGAGCGTAGGTTGACTCGAGCGTAGCCTGACTTGAGCGTAGGTTGACTTGAGCGTAGCTTGACTTGAGCGTAGCCTGATCTGAGCGTACGCTGACTTGAACATAGCCTGACTTGAGCGTAGCCTAACTTGAGCGTAGCCTGACCTGAGCGTACGCTGACTTGAGCGTAGCCTGACTTGAGCGTAGCCTGACTTGAGCGTAGGCTGACTTGAGCGTAGGCTGACTTGAGCGTAGCCTGACTTGAGCGTAGCCTGACTTGATATAATCATGATATGTTAATATTTCTGTTAAATATAGATTGTTACGTGGGATGTACCATGTGTCGTGAATTGAGTTATAGATACCCCGATTGACTGGAATTAAACCCTGAGAGTTGTAGACTCGACCCCACTGAATACTAGTTGACTTTCATGCCTTGTCACCATTGATAATGATTGTGACCTTGATCCTAATAATTGATCATGCGTTTCTAGTTGGAACTAAGAGACTGGCTAGTCATCTTTTGAATTGAATGAATGAGACACATTCATATTAATTATGAACTATTAAAATCGACTGGCTAATCCCGAATATTGGCATACAGGCACATGCAGGCTTCAATTTATTTAGTATTTATTTATCTTACCAAAGAAGCATGTGTACTTTATGGTCAAGGCATGATTACTCCGTGGTTAGTTTTGATTGTTGCATTATGCTATGTAAGACCTACAACCTGACCGCACTGGTATCATTGTAGAGTTGTGCATATCGTACCCCGTACGAAAGTACTCATTTTGAATGACCATGATCCACGGCATGGTACTTCACTCAACGTAGAGACTATTAAGTTAAATAAAATAATGATTGCATGGAAAGAATGGATTCCCGAGTTCTTACATGGCAGCCCTCTTGGGACTAGTAGTGCCCGACAGGCCGGTTGGTCCCCACAGATACTGCAAATCTACCACACGGGCAGGGAGCGGTATCTGGTTATATTATCTATTGAATATTGTATATTAATGACGGACGTCTCGCTGGGACTCGTCTAATTCATGATTGGCGCAATTGATTGACTGGGTAAACTAGCCTTGCTTGCGCATAGTAAGAACTGAGAAATCCTTTATTGCATAATTCCAGGATAACTTGGACTCACAATAGCAAGCCGTAGTAGTTGTCTGGCCGTTTAAATTGATTTGTTTTGTACTGTACCTACTCTGTTACTTAACTGAGATGATCAGAATGTCAGGACATGACGGGCCAACTTCTGTCCTTGTTTGGTTGGGAGGTTGGTTCGAAGTGTCGTGATGTTGTGTGAATCCTAGTAGATAGCAGAGATCTATTATCATATTCTCTTATTACTGGCTCATTCCTCATATCGTGCTCCTTTGCGGTACTTGCTATTAGAGGTCTAACCTCTCTGGTTTTGCATGGCCAGATTTAGAGCCGGTCCCTGAGGATCCAGCTTACTTCTACCTCCAAGATGGTCAACACTAGAGGGATGATAGCAGGAGGACTCGAGTGGGTTCTTACTTTCCCGCTCGTTTTGTTAATTACTTTACATTTTGCCGTTTGGCACCGACATGTTAGTCGGATAGTCTTGCACTTACTTTTACATAATTGTAATTAAGTCAGACTGCAGCTGATAACAATTGTGTATACTTACTACATCATCTGGTTGTATTTTGTAAAGCCAGATATCAAGAACATTTTGACTGAGCATTTGGGACGCCTTACTGCTTTATCTCACATGTTCTCTATTTCTGTTTTTTGTTGAATGATTGAGACAATAGAAGTAAAGTGACCATAGGAACTTTCATGTAGTATGCACCCCTCGTCTTGTAGACAGCATTGATCGTATTATACGGTATTCATCTACCCGTAATACGTAGCTGGCTGAGTCATTCCCCCGCTCTCCAGTATTCTGGTTCTGGGGCGTGACAAGGTTTTAGTGGTGGCCCATGCAGGTCTGGTTCTAGTCTTGTGGGATGTTTTAATTTATAGGATGTCTCAAATCACACATGTTCCCCCTTGATCTCATGATTCGTTGGTTCTTAACTCCATCTTGACATTCCAGTATCCTTTGACTTCATTGATCCTTCCTGTCGGTCGTTTGATTTTTCTCTTGTCCCTTTTCTTAGGGGCACCTCGTCCGCACCTGTCAGAGCTGGACAGCAACAACATGGACAGCAACATGACAACCTGACCATGTTGGTCAGCAACAAGGGCCGGTACTAACTCAAGAGACTACCCAGGAAAAAGTGATAGTGGAAGCAGCAGCTGGATCGCAGTATCCGGATGTTCCACCACCACCAACAGTTCCACCTACCCCTGCGGAATGGACACACCGGCTCTTCTGGAAATCATGAGAGGGATGATGGCTACTCAACAACATCAGATGTTAGCCCAACAGCGCATGCACGCTCAGTTGCAAGAACAGAACGTACTACTCAACCAAGGGTTGCAGACAGCTTTGGAAAGAGGGGCAAGGCCGGATTCTAGCATCAACCAGATTTTACAAGTTCAACCCCCGCCGTTTTGAAGGAACGGAGGATGCCATCTCAGCAGATGCATGGCTTAAGGATATTGAGGCTATTTTGACGGCGGCTAAGGTACCGGCAGAAGAACGTGTGGATCAGGTGAAGTTGTTACTTCAGGATCTCGCACGTGATTGGTGGAATCAGAGGAGGTAGGCATCAGACGTCCTGTGGCTTGGAACGATTTTACAGTAAGATTCAAGACAAAGTACTATGGAGTTGTGGCGCAGTTTGAGCTACAACAGAAGTTTATCAACCTCAAGCAGGCCGGTAAGACGGTAGATGCTTATGCAGCGGAGTTCTGCAGATTGAGTAGGTTTGCCCCAGAGATGGTAGCGACGGAGCGCCAGAGGGCTATGAGGTTTCAGCAAGGGTTTCATCTTGAGCTCTTGCAATTGATAGAGGGGCACAATTACCAGACTTTTGATGAGATATTGACGGCAACCCGAAGGCATGAGATCACCATTCAGAGGACACAGTAAGGACTGGAGATCAGAAGAGATCTCACAGTCAGATTGAAGGAGGAGGGGGAGCAGCGCCCCGAACAACAGCACCATCCCTTGGCATTCGCATTCACGATGTGCAATGCGAGGGCCAGCACCACCACCCAGGCAGCAGCAGCAACAGAAGAAGAACCAGCAACCCCCAGCAGGCTGTACTTATTATGGAAAGATGGGGCACACTAGAGATGTGTGTCGGGCATTAAACGGACTGTGTTTGATATGTGGAAATCTAGATCATCGGGTTACCACATGTCCCATGAATTCGAGGTCAGGAGGACCAGGGCAACAGTTTTCCTGCTCTGCCAGCACCAGGGGCAGGGCAGTATCGAGGACCAGCGGTAGCAGTGAGACTATTGGCCCAGCGTCCGTTAATGCCACAGGCTCAGATGTTTCGACAGCAGGGACCGCCGATGCAGCAACACCAGCATAGACCACCCCAGCATCATCAAGGCAGGGGCCAGCAGCAGCACCAGACTAGGCCACCGCATGAAACCAGCAAGGAGGTCGAGGGCAGGCATTCACACTGTCCTTGGAGGAGGCATTAACATCGGAAGATTGTGGCAGGTAACATTCTCGTCGGCTCATATCCCGCAGTAGCATTGTTTGATTCAGGAGCATCACACTCATTTATATCTGCACAATTTGCGACACGGCTAGGAATGGAGTTCGAGGCATTGCCAGGAAGGTTGAATATACTCACTGGCAATGGGCTCGTAGGAGTTAGTAGAGTTATTCTAGCGTGTAGTGTTGTAGTTTGCGGGCATTCCTTACCCGCCCAGTTGATAGAATTTCCTGTTGGAAATTTCGACGTTATCTTAGGCATGGACTGGCTGAAAGACAGTCATGCGACAATAGATTGTCGTAGTGGGAGTGTATCTTTTGATATTCAGGCATGAAGAAATTCACCTTAGTCAGATCAGAGGCAACTCAGCAAGAGCAGGGAGTAATAACGGCAATGGAAGAAATTCAAGTTCCGAAGGTAGTTGAAGAATTTCTAGACGTGTTTCCCGAAGAACTTCCAGGTCTACCACCGGTTAGAGATATTGAGTTCAGCATAGAATTGGCACCTGGAACTAAACCAATATCAGATCGGGTTTACAGAATGGCGGATTCGGAGCAGGCCAAGGTGTATCAGCACATAGAGGAATTGAAGGAGAAGAAATTTATCCAAGCTAGCATATCACCATGGGCAGCACCAGTGGTACTTGTGGGGAAGAATGGATCATCCAGATTATGCATCGATTACAGGAAGCTTAACGCGGCGACAGTAAAGAACAAGTACCCACTACCCAGGATCGACGACTTGTTTGACCAGTTGAGCACAGCTAGAGTTTTCTCCAAGATAGATCTTCGTTCAGGGTACCATCAATGAGGGTTCGAAAGGAAGACATTCCTAAGACAGCATTCAGGTCAAGTATGGACATTATGAATTCTTAGTAATGCCGTTTGGTTTGACCAATGCTCCAGCTATTTCATGGATTTGATGAACGCATCTTTATGCCATATTTAGATCAGTTTGTCGTGTGTTTCTCGACGACATTCTCGTATACTCTGCTAGTAAAGAGCATAAGACCACCTCAGGAAAGTATTAGGTACTGAGAGAGAACCAGTTGTATGCCAAGCTCAGCAAGTGTGAGTTTTGGTCGGATCATATTTCATTTCTGGGTCATATCATATCAGGAGCTGGAGTAGAGTGGATCCCAAGAAGGTAGAAGCAGTAGAGAGTTGGCCAGTACCCAAGACCGTAGCTGATGTATGGAGTTTCTTAGGATTGGCAGGATATTGCAGAAGATTTGTATCAGGTTTTGCAAGACTTTCAGCACCCATGATCCGCTTGACACGAAAGGATGTACCGTTCGTCTGGTCCAGAATGCAGGCATCATTTGAGAATCTGAAGCAGAAGTTGATATCAGCACCTATCCTTACATTGCCAATTGGGCCCGAGGTTTTACTGTATATTGTGATGCGTCAGGTAAAGGACTTGGATGTGTCCTTATGCAACATGGGAAGGTGATAGCGTATGCATCTAGACAACTTTGAGACCACGAGAAAAATTATCCAACTCATGATTTGGAGTTGGCGACAGTAGTATTTGCTTTGAAGCTATGGAGGTTACTTATATGGTGACCGAGTGGACATGTACACAGACCACAAAAGTCTGAAGTACATCTTTACTCAGAAGGAGCTGAACATGAGGCAGAGAAGATGTTAGAGCTGATCAAGGATTATGACGTGGAGCTTCTATCATCCAGGCAAGGCTAATGTGGTAGCAGACGCTCTCAGCAGAAGAGGCGGCGCATTTATGTTAACAACGCAGAAGCACATCTTAGAAGACCTTCAGGAGATGGGCATCGAAGTTATACTTCCTAATGATATAGGAATTCTGGCGAGTCTACAAGTTCAATCCGACTTGGTAGGCAGGATCAAGACAGCCCAGGCACAGGACCCAAGGATTCAGAAGCTTAGGGCAGAATGTGAGTCAGGGCTCAGAAAAGAGATGCAAATCCACGAAGATGGTACGCTTAGGTTTGATCACGTCTATGTACCTAGTGGAGATATCAGACAGGAAGTTATGACAGAAGCTCACAGTTCTCAGTATTCTATACATCCTGGAGGGACCAAGATGTACCAAGATATCAAGCAGCACTTCTGGTGGAACGGGATGAAGAGGGAGATAGCTAGGTTTGTTTCCCGTTGATATGTCAGCAAGTAAAGGCAGAACAGCAGAGGCCAGCTGGATTATTACAACCGCTTCCTATCCCGAAATGGAAGTGGAACACATCACAATAGACTTTGTGACCGTTTACCGAGATCACCAAGTGGTAAAGATTATTTGGGTGATAGTAGATCGGCTTACAAAGGTAGCACACTTTCTTCTTTCAGAGTAGGACAATCTACAGAAAAGTTGGCGGAGTTGTACATGCAGCAGATAGTCAGACAGCATGGAGTCCCTGTCAGTATTGTGTCAGACAGAGATACCCGTTTCACGTCATTTCTGGAAGAGCTTACATCGTAGTTTGGGACCAAGTTAAAATTTAGTACGGCTTACCATCCACAGACGGACGGCCAATCAGAAAGGACAATTCAGACTTTGGAAGATATGTTGCGAGCTTGTACACCTAGATTTTGGAGGATCTTGGGAAAGCCACCTGCACTTAGTTGAGTTTTCATATACAACAGTTATCAAGCCAGTATCCGATGGCGCATTTGAGGCACTATATGGTAAAAGTGTAGGTCGCCACTAGCATGGGATGATATTGGGGACAGAAAGATGTTAGGCCCGGAAATGATTGTTCAGACAGTTGAATTGGTTAAAGGAATTAGAGAGCGACTTCGAGTTACGCAGGATCGACATCATCATTGGGCGGACCAGCATCGTAGGCCGCTAGAGTTTTCTATTGGAGACCACGTATTCTTACGGATCTCACCTACCCGTGGGGTCATTAGATTTGGCGTTCGCGGGAAGTTGAGTCCGCGGTACGTGGGCCCATTTATTATCCTTGATAGGGTGGGCGATGTTGCTTATCGTTTATCCCTTCCGCCTTCGTTACGAGAGGTACATGACGTGTTTCATGTATCTCAGCTGCGAAGGTATGTATCGATCCAAGCCATATCCTTGATCATTCTGAGCTGGTTGTTGGTACCAACCTGTCTTATGAGGAACAGCCTGTGTCTATTTTGGACCGAAGAGAAAAGATACTCAAGAACCGAACAATTAGTCTTGTCCGGTTGTTGGGGTCATCACTCATTAGGAGAGTCAACGTGGGAACGTGAGGATGATATCCGATCACGGTATCCACATCTGTTTGACTCACAAGGTATATTTCTTCCCGTACCTTGATTGTCTTAACTCCGCATGCTAATCGCCTATGAGTAAAATTAATTGATATCGTAGATTGTTAAATATAGATATGTTACTTGCTATGGACATTGTAAAATGATTGCTTGCTTAAATTGCTTGTATTAGTTTGGCCTTGATATTCCTATCCTGCTTGGAATTGAAATTTCGAGGACGAAATTTTTCTAAGGAGGGTAGAGATGTCACTCCCCGTTCCCAGAATACATATTTTAATACATGTACTGCTTTAATATATTTATTTAAATATTTCATGTATTGTTTTGTATTTAAAATCTCTTTAAATTCATGTTAATTAATTTCCTGCAATTAATTTTCTGTATTTTACTTTGTTTTATTCTCTGCTTTAGCTTACTTTAGGTTTGGCCTAGGTTGGTTTATTTTCGGGTTATGGTGGTTCATCATGAACCGAACCCACCATCACCATTTAAAGCCCCAATCCTTTCTCACTCTCTCTCTCTCTTCATTACTTCTCCTTCTCATTTACTCTTCTTCTTCTTCATAACTCCCTCTACCTACCAACTCGTAGGCAAGTACATCTTGCTTCCACATGAGAGCCCATTTTTATTGTTCTATTAGCTTCTCATGTTTCTAAGACACATTAGAACTTGTCATTTTCTATTTTGAGGCTTTAATTTTTATAGATCTAGAAATTAGTTATTTTCGGATTTTGGTGGTTTTGATCATCAAACTTCTTTGTTTTCAAGTTTTGATGGTTCCATGTTGTAGAGAATTTTATTCTACCCAATTTTGACCTTTAAAAGTTGGATTTTGACTTATTTTAACCAAGTTATGGACTTTGAAGCTTTGGGTTCAAACCATGGAGTTCTTGCTGATTTGAGAAGACAGTGAGCAGTGTGCGCGAGCTTTTTAGCTTGCGCCACTGAGCTGTGTGCGCTCTTTAGCGCAGCACAGTCTGATTCATACGCTACCTTTTGGAGGCGTATGTCTTGCATACGCTGCCTTAAAGGAGTCGTATGGAGTCCATACGCTGCCTCTTGGAGACGTATGACTTGAGCGTAGCCTGACCTGAGCGTACGCTGACTTGAGCATAGCCTGACTTGAGCGTAGCCTGACTTGAGTGTAGCCTGACCTGAGCGTACGCTGACTTGAGCGTAGCCTGACTTGAGCGTAGCCTGACTTGAGCGTAGCCTGACTTGAGCGTAGCCTGACCTGAGCTACGCTGACTTGAGCGTAGCCTGACTTAAGCGTAGCCTGACTTGAGCGTAGGTTGACTCGAGCGTAGCCTGACTTGAGCGTAGGTTGACTTGAGCGTAGCTTGACTTGAGCGTAGCCTGACCTGAGCGTACGCTGACTTGAGCATAGCCTGACTTGAGCGTAGCCTGACTTGAGCGTAGCCTGACCTGAGCGTACGCTGACTTGAGTAGCCTGACTTGAGCGTAGCCTGACTTGAGCGTAGGCTGACTTGAGCGTAGCCTGACTTGAGCGTAGCCTGACTTGATATAATCATGATATGTTAATATTTCTGTTAAATATAGATTGTTACGTGGGATGTACCATGTGTCGTGAATTGAGTTATTACCCCGATTGACTGGAATTAAACCCTGAGAGTTGTAGACTCGACCCCACTGAATACTAGTTGACTTTCATGCCTTGTCACCATTGATAATGATTGACCTTGATCTAATAATTGATCATGGTTCTAGTTGGAACTAAGACTGGCTAGTCGTCTTTTTGAATTGAATGAATGAGACACATTATATTAATTATAACTATTAAATCGACTGGCTAATCCCGAATATTGGCATACAGGCACATGCAGGCTTCAATTTATTTAGTATTTATTTATCTTACCAAAGAAGCATGTGTACTTTATGGTCAAGGCATGATTACTCCGTGGTTAGTTTTGATTGTTGCATTACGCTATGTAAGACCTACAATGACCGTACTGTATCATTGTAGAGTTGTCATATCGTACCCCGTACGAAAGTACTCATTCTGAATGACCATGATCCCACGACATGGTACTTCACTCAACGTAGAGACTATTAAGTTAAATAAAATAATGATTGCATGGAAGAATGGATTCCCGAGTTCTTACATGGCAGCCCTCTTGGGACTAGTAGTGCCCGACAGGCCGGTTGGTCCCCACAGATACTGAAATCTACCACACGGGCAGGGAGCGGTATCTAGTTATATTATCTATTGAATATTTATATTAATGACGGCGTCCCGCTGGGACTCGTCTAATTCATGATTGGCGCAATTGATTGACTGGTAAACGCCTTGCTTGCGCATAGTAAGAACTGAGAAATCCTTTATTGTATAATTCCAGGATAACTTGGACTCACAATAGCAAGTCGTAGTAGTTGCTGGCCGTTTAAATTGATTTGTTTTGTACTGTACCTACTCTGTTACTTAACTGAGATGATCAGAATGTCAGGACATGACGGGCCAACTTCTGTCCTTGTTTGGTTGGGAGGTTGGTTCGAAGTGTCGTGATGTTGTGTGAATCCTAGTAGATAGCAGAGATCTATTATCATATTCTCTTATTACTGGCTCATTCCTCATATCGTGCTCCTTTGCGGTACTTGCTATAGAGGTCTAACCTCTCTGGTTTTGCATGGCCAGATTTAGAGCCGGTCCCTGAGGATCCAGCTTACTTCTACCTCCAAGATGGTCAACACTAGAGGGATGATAGCAGGAGGACTCGAGTGGGTTTCTTACTTTCCCGCTCGTTTTGTTAATTACTTTACATTTTGCCATTGGCACCGACATGTTAGTCGGATAGTCTTGCACTTACTTTTACATAATTGTAATTAAGTCAGACTGCAGCTGATAACAATTGTGTATACTTACTACATCATCTGGTGTATTTTGTAAAGCCAGATATCAGAACATTTTGACTGAGCATTTGGGACGCCTTACTGCTTTATCTCACATGTTCTCTATTTCTGTTTCTTGTTTGAATGATTGAGACAATAGAAGTAAAGTGACCATAGGAGACTTTCATGTAGTATGCACCCCCTCGTCTTGTAGACAGCATTGATCGTATTATACGGTATTCATCTACCGTAATACGTAGCTGGCTGAGTCATTCTCCGCTCTCCAGTATTCTGGTTCTGAGCGTGACACTCGTCTCTGTAAACATTCAACGGTGCCCAATCAGGACGGCGAGCACAATACATCTCAACAGTTCATAGCAGGTTAGAAATATAATTATGCAGTAAAGTAAGATACAAGAAACTGAAAGAAAGTACAGAATGTAAACAGAAGAGAACTGTAATAAAATATCTACTATAATAGAGAACTAACAGTGGCTAGTGAGTCAGAGTACAATATAAACATGTGAATGGCATGGGATGATTCTGATGCTACACTACGGAATGATTCTGATGCTACACTACTTGGATATTATTCACATGTCTACTTCTACTCCCCCTACCCCCAATCAATACACAAGGATCCAGCCAGGTTATGTTATGATTCATGTAACGGCCCCCGAAGGGTGATACATGATAGTCCTATAAATAGAGATTCTAGGAATGCCCAATAAATGGGGGATTCAAGAAGACTCTGTGATCATGAGGTACATGTCACAAGTGATTCAATGAACCATGAAGCATAGTGATACACAATGTAAGTGAACACACAGAACATGTAGTATCGATGCTCCCTGAGGGGATAACATCTCAAAAGGATCCATATAGTACTAATCCATGTGACCAACGTGACAGCATCAAGTAAAGTAATTTAAAGCAGAAGAATAATTCTAAGGATATGAAATGATCAGAGAATGTACTCGCCTGTATCATGAGTATCTGAAGAATATCTACTGTCCGAGGAGTGGTGTCTGTCTCCTATAGAACAGTACAAGTCACTATGAGTCTAAAAAGATAATAAGATGCATTCAATGCATACTACATGAATCTAGGTCAATCTAGACCAAAGTCAACTCTTGGTCAACTCTGGTCAACCCTAGAAGTCAAACTAGTCAAACCTAAGTCAAACAAGTCTACTAGTCTAACTAGTCTATTCTAGGTCTAATCAAAGCTATACAAGTCTAACTAGACTCTAGACTGGCATTCAAGCCATACCCATAGGCTAAGAGCTCTAGGCTATAGGCTAGAAATCCTATAGGTCTAAGTACCAACCCAAGCCTATAAGCTAAACTAAACTCAAGCTAGCACTATAGCCTACTACTACTCTACCTATAGCCTAAACCAAGTCACAAGCCTAAGCCAATATGCTCAAAACCTAACATCACATATATGTATATACTCATATATATACATTCATACATATATAAACTCACATATATATAGACATACATTACATAGATGCATACATTCATTCATTCATTATCTTACTTACTACATGCATCACATATATCCTATGCCTAAGCCCCTTAGCTAGGCCAATGTTGCATATAGCATATTGTCCAACTGGACCTTGACATCACAATCCTAGGTGTAACCCTCTACTCTATGTACATGCCTACATACACATTTAGGGTACATACATGCATATACATTCATCTTATATAGGCAAAATACATTTACATTTATATAGTGAGAGAGGGCAAGGAAGGGGGCATGAGGAGTGGTGTGGTGTGTATGGAATAGTGTGTAAATGATATATTGTCAGAATTTAGTGAATACCTATCATTTCAGTTAACAGTGTCCCTAAGCAAATTTGAAACCAACTATCCCATGCCAACAGTGAAGAGTGTGTAGTACAACCAATTCATTTCAGTTTTCAGAAAGTACATGTGTGTGTGGGCCTGTTTTCAGGGTCCAACAGTTTTCAGTGTGTGGGTGTGTAGATGAATAGGAAACAGTATAGGTGTGTAAACAACAAGTGAAATGACATTGTTCTCAGGTTTAACAGGTTTAACACATGACAGTTGAATCAAAAAAATCACAAAAATCAGTAAACCAAGCTTGAATTCTCAGGAAATCTCATTTGAAAACATGGTATCAAGAATTGGAGAAATTTACAAATTAAAATAAAAACACAACTATTATCAAACAATTAGTTGGTAATAATTTGTGTTATATGTAAGAGTGTCAAATGTGTGTGTGAAACAGTGTAACCCAACAGTGTGTGAGTGTAGATGTGTCTTAGTGAGTGTCAAAAGTGTGACAGTTTCAGTGTATCCATGTTCAGGATTATGTGAGATCGGTGGATAAGTTTGTGTCATTGTGATGAACTCAGTTGTAATGTATAGGACTAAAATAGTGCAACAATCAATGTGTCAATTAGAAACTGAGGTCAGTGAATGGGTGCATGGACAGTTAATGCTCAGGTCTTACAGGAACTTGAGTCTCAGGTTTTAAAGGGTATTCAACAGTTTCAGTTAACATTCAAAATGAAAACCCAATTTCACATTATCCCTAATTTAGTTTCAATCCCAGGTTTCATAACCCGAACTGAAACCCATAAACTAACACATGTATACAGTATGTAATTAACAGGATGTTTATAACTAAATAATTTAAAATGATTTTAAAAAATATGAAACCCAAATCGAATACTGTACAGTATCAGACAGTATGTACAACCTTTAAATTCGAAATAAAACCAAATAAATCAACAAGTAAGGTGTGCAGTGGGTAGGTATACATCATACATGTCATGGGAGATGTGTTCGTGTCCAGGAAACTGGACACGAACGTGTCCAAACAAAATGAACACAGCAAATCAATACAGTTCAGAAAATCCTCGTGCTGATGCAGAGCGAGCTAGGATACGACAACGACACTAGAAGGCTCGTGCTCGTGTCCTAGGGTTCGCCTAGGATAGGGGAGCGTGTCCCACAGCCTGCACCGTGTCCACGTGACTCGTGTCGCGTGCACGAGCGTGTATCGGGGCGTGTCTGTGCGCGCGCGTGTGAGTGTGCAAATCCAGTACGGGTGGATTTGTCCCAATCCGTTCAATAAAATCGTCTCAAATTTTGTGTGCAGTGTGTCAGTGATTGCACGCACGTGTCCACCAAAAATTATGACTTGAGTCGCTGTGTCGTGTTGTCACCCCCAGTTTTCAGAAACAGGATATTTTTGTCATTTTTTATTTTAGAATATTTTTGAAATTATTTATGTATTTATATATTATTTTGGGGTTATTTGAGTCGGGTTCGAATTTCAGCTCAATCCGACTTGAAACGGGGACCCGGAGTAGTTTTGACTCTAGTGGACCCACACACTAGTTAGCCATGGCCCACATGCTAATTATTTTAGTTAGTGAGTTAGAGTAATTTTCATGGGTAGGTTAAGTTTAATTAGAGCCTTTTAAACTAGACTAATTTAGCCTCAACCTAAGCCCATTCCTAATTTAATTCAAATAGGACAAATGGGGGTATTTTAGGCATTCAAATAGGGGACACCTCACCCTTTTTGGGCAGCCACCTTTGGGGGGGGATAAGGAGCGAGTCATCATCACTTTCATTTCATTTCTATCCATTCCTTTCTCTCTCATGTTCTTTCCCAAATTTTAGAGAGCAACTCCATTGATTTCATCTCCAAATCCATCATTTCTTCCACCAAATCTTCTTCGTTCCTTCTCTACTCAAGCCAAGGAGGAAGCTAGCCAAGTTTGGAAGGATTCGGAGCTCGTTCGTGTCCTTTTGGAATCTCTACGTGTCGGTGTCGTGTCGAAGGATTTTTCTTTGAATCTCTCTCCCGGAAGGTATAATCCCTCCTCTAATCCTAGACGTCAAAACTATGCGAGATAATTTCAGATGATAGTACGGACCATGCTATTGAGTCCAGAATAGTCAATTTGCTAGGGACTATATAGGGAGACTCAAAATCCCCAAAGGAATAGGAATATGACTAGCCACGGACAGGATTGTAACACCCAGTTTTCCAGATGAGGTAATTTTGAAATTTTGTAATTATAATTATTTATTTATATTTAATTCATATTATGATTCTTGGTGATTTTTTTAATCTTTTTAAACTATTTAAAATCATGACTTGTGATTAGGGTATTTTATTTTATTTCTAGTTTGAGAGTATTTTGTCATTTTTGGGGTTATTTAAATTTATTATAATTTATTTGAATTTATGGGAATTTTTAGAAATTATTTTGGAATTGTTTGAATAAGGGTTGACTAGGTTGACTTTGACTAGCTTTGACTTTGTGACCTAACCCTAGTTAAGTTGGACTTGACTAGATATGAGATCCTAGGTTAAGTTAAGTTAACCATATCTAGTTAGGGAAACCAATTAGGAATATTGAGTTTTGAATAGAAGGATTTTGACCACAAGTCATGACTTGTGATTTCTAAGTCATTGATTTATGACTAAGCCCAAAGCCCATTAGTCAAGTGCCCAAACCCTAACCCTAACATTTTTGTTCAGCCAACCTAGGGATTCCCCCACTATATAATCTCTCCTAAAATCTAGGGCTAGCCTCTTCTTTAGGAATTTATTTCAAGAGAAGAAAGAGGTGAGACTCCATGTTCAAAAATCCCTAGAAAATCCATTTTTCCTCCTTTTTAATCCAAACAAATTGCAATAGGTTCTAATTATTGTTTTCTTGCTGTTGGAATTGGTTGTTCTCAGTTTTCTATCAATTTGGAGAGTTTGGCCATCAAGAGGAGCACCTCTTTGTGGAGCTTTTTGAGGCTTTGGGTACTCTTAGGTAACTCTCTATCCACACCATAGAATCCTAAGATTTTTGCATCATTAGGGAGCCCTAGACCTAATCTAACAGTAGGAATAGGAAACCCTAAGTTTTCGTGTCCTTTGTGTCCAAACTGGACACGTATCAGTGCACTGTTCAATGTGTTTGTGGAAATGCCACTGTGGATTTGTTTGTGTTATTTTCGAATAATTTTTGAATGGAAATTTGTGTTTTGATGTCGCTTACACGATTTTAATTTACTGAGTTGGATTTGTGCACGTGTCATGTCGTTTGGACACGCGTGCACATGGGCTGCACACGCTCGCGTGCGGCCTGGCGGATCCCTGCCTATCGGGGTCCCTACAGGACACGACACGATTTTGTCTGACACGAAATTTTGTGGGACTTAGGGGCATCTTCTGTCATCACGCTCACAAATTTTGTTGGATTTTATGGTCGGGTTGGGGAGTAATCGACTGTGCACGGGGAACGCACTGCACTGTACACAGTGTGTGTCTAGCCACTGATACGGCTTCGAATAGCTGGACACGACACACACTGACACGATACAGGTTGACACACACCTAGGCCTACCCTAGGTACACCCACTGACACGAGCACGAGGCTGGGTTGGCCTGTGTCGGGTGCACGACACGCGTGCACCCCCGTACGAGACTGTCTCAGTCTTTGTGTCAGTGTACACTGATTTCATGTTTTATTCTATTGGACACGTTTGTGTCCTCTTGCAGGGACACAAACACTTCATGGGACACGTGCACGTGATGTTAGTTCATTATCAACCATTTTAATTTCATTTTAGTTTGTTTTTGTCCATCAATTCTCGATTTTCCAATTATCTGAAACAGTGTTCTTCACTGTTTATTTCCAGTTTTTCAAAGAGTTTTGGGCAATCTTTTAACTAGTTTACTGCTGTAAATTGTATGGTTTTTAATCCTAATAGGTACACCTACATGTTATCTAATGATAGGTTGATTTTGGGTTCGATTGGTTTTGATTTGGGTTCAAAATCTGGAAAATTCATTTGTGGACTGTTTGAATGGTTCTTATGTGTTTTTTTTAGTTGTTTGAACTCTGATTTCAGAGTGTTATGAACTCAAACACTGAGTTCCCAATACTGAGAGTTTAAGGGGTTCATGAATTCTTTTCCCCTTCTTTTCCTCTGATTTTTCCTGTTGCATAAAATTGAGTTTCAGTGGGAATCTTTTTCCTTAAAACTGAGTTTGTTTTGGATAGTAGATATCTGAGAATAGGGTGTTGGTTGGGTTTTCCCTCACAGTTTCATGTGCACAGTGTTTAGTTACTTTGTTCTCACATACACACACACACACTTTCCTCTCTTTTCACTGTCCTATATTGTTTCCTGCACACAAACACTCATGCACACACACACACACACACACATACACATAAACACTTGAGTTTTCCCTCCTCTCTTTGAATCCTATTGTATATACATATAATGTAATATATATACATAATGTAATGTATATATGCATAATATAGTGTATATATATATTATGTGATATGTGTATATGTGATATTATATGGTTGGTGTATCATATAGGTATCTAATATAGCTATTTGCAATGGGTTTATAGGCTATGTTAGTTTATATATGAGTATCATATACATATAACTTGTGTGAACCATATATATGTATTACATATATATGTGGGTTATGGCTAGATTACAATATAGATATCAAGAGTGTTAGGTTTTAGATATAGGTATATATGTGGTATTTAGCCTATGGCCTAGGGTTGAGTTTGCTTAGCTAATGAGCCTAGATTGAGCTTGTACAGCTTTGTTAGACCTAGAATAGACTTGCTAGGCTAGTGTAGACTAGTTTGACCTAGTGTGGACTTGTTTGACCAAGTTTGACCATAGTTGACCTAGTTTGACTTCTAGGGTTGACCAGAGTTGACCAAGAGTTGACTTTGGCCTAGTTTGACCTAGATTCATGTAGAATGCATAGTAGAGCTTCATTTTATCATTTTAGACTTGTGTGACTTGTGTTGTTCTGAATAGGAGCCAGACACCACTCCTCGACAGTACTTTTCAGTTGGACACTCAGATACCAGGCGAGTACATTCTCTGATCATTTCATATCCTGCTTAGAATTATTTCCTGCATTAAATTACTTTACTTGATACTGTCACGTTGGTCACACGGATTAGTACTATATGGATCCCTTCTTGAGATGTTATCCCTTCAGGGAGCATCGGATACTCTATGTTCTGTGTGTTTCACTTACATGCATATCACTATGCTTCTTTGGTTCTTTGATCACTTGTGACATATACTCTTATGATCACAGAGTCTTCTTTGAATCCTTATCCCATTTATTGGGTTTCCCAGAATCCCCATTTATGGGACTACTATGTACCACCCTTCGGGGGCCGTTACATAGAATCATAACATAACCTGGTTGGATCCTTGTGTATTAATTGGGGGTACGGTGGAGTAGAAGTAGACATATGAATAATATCCAAGTAGTGTAGCATCAGAATCCTTCCATAGTGTAGCATCAGAATCATCCTATGCCATTTACATGTCTATATTATACTCTGACTCACTAGCCACTGTTAGTTCTTTAGTTATAGTAGATATTTCTATTACATTTCTCTCTCTCTGTTTACATACTGCACTTCTTTCAGTACTTGTATCTTACTTATTGCATGATTATATTTTAACCAGCTATGAACTGTTGAGATGTACTGTACTCGCTCCTGTCCTGACTGGACCTGTTGAAAATATTACAGAGGACGAGGAGAGGCTGATGTGGATACCTATTACGGGCTACCTTAGATGAGATATTGGACCTGGACCAGCAACAGGCCCCACTAAGACTAGGATGTGTTTCATTTACTTTACTCTCTGGATCGATGATTGTACATATTGATACCTGGGATCTGGGATTATGTATTTATCTTAGACACTTAGACTCTCTATTGTAC
This sequence comes from Iris pallida, assembly GCA_029216955.1. NCBI lineage: Eukaryota > Viridiplantae > Streptophyta > Magnoliopsida > Asparagales > Iridaceae > Iris > Iris pallida. The sequence continues at coordinate 19,646,469 of JANAVB010040218.1, read as the reverse complement.
TTGGGATGTTCCTTTCATTTCAGCAGTTTTATCTATCTATCTATCTGCTATCTTATCATATGCCTTAGTTGTGATTGAGTTACTTTCTGCTATGTCACCCCCATTTGGAGAGTATAAACTGTTTAAGCTTTATATTGTTAGATGTTGTGACCTAGGACAGCGTTCTACCGCCGACACTGCGGCGTAGGCTGGACGTACCCACGTCTCGTGCCCTTACTCTAGGTGCGGGTCGTGACAGGATTTAATCGAAGGAAAAAATATAATTCTTTATTAGTAAAATATATTTAGAAACTATTTAGAAACTTATTATTAATACTTGCAAACTGTATTATTTAAAATAATTCAAATAGATATGGTTAAAATCTAGTAAATCGTCTACGACTAAAATTCTAAATTTTCAATCATAAAATGTTTTAGGTTAATACCATATTTTAAAATATACTAATATTCAAAATCTAGTTTGAAAAATTATATATACATATTAACGATATATGAATATATAGTATACGTATACATATACATTTTGACCAAAAGAAAATAGAATTGATAATATACCCAAACTCAAAAGTTAAAGCCCAAACAATTTAAATTTAAAAAGAAATCCTCTTAATAGACTAAGGTCAAAACCTATACTGGGCTCAGCCCCAACTAATTTGTCCAATCAAGATAATAATAATATAATAATAATATATAATAATAATAATAATAATAATAAGAAAATTATGGTATAGATATACATGTATATACACCAATATTTATATATACACATTTAATTATATACTGATATTAGGTAAATAATAATAATAATAATGATGGTAACAGATATTAAAAGAAACAAATAATATAAAAATCAAAACAAAACAAAAAAAAACAAAAAAAACAAAATCGAAACAGCTACATTAGCTGTCTCTTCTCTGCGAGAGAGAGACAGCCTTCCAATAAAAATCAAAGAAAGAAAGTAAGAAAGGAAGAGAAAGAAGACGAGAGCAAGATAGGAGAGAGGGAAGTGAGGGCAGGGGAAGCTCGGAGGAGTCCGCGGCGAGGGCAGGCGCGGAGGAGATGGGCTCGGGCTGGCGGAGAGAAAGGGGCGGAGTGAAGAGTGGGGAGCCGGAGGCTCGGCGGAGAGGGTTCGAGACAGGAGGAGCCGCGGGAGAGTGAAGGTGGAGGCGGGTGAGGAGAACTGCGGTGGCCGCGGCCAAGGAAGGCGGCGCGATCTCGGCGTGCGGAGGAGGAGAGGTTCGGGGACTGGAGGAGGTGGCGGCGAGCGGCCGGGCGGTTAGGTGCGGGAGATCCGGCGCGGCGGAGGGAGTGGGGGCGGCGCCGGGCGCGGTATCGGGGGAGGCGCTGGGTCGGTGCACGGGGGTTGGCCGTTACACAGAGGAGAGGGGTTTTCCGGTGGAGTCGTGGGTGGTGGCTACGGAGAGGGGACGCCGGTGGTTTTGGAGTCGACGGTCGGAGGCTAGGGCACGGCCAGGTGAGGTTTAGGGCTAGGGTTTCTCTTTGCTTTTCTTTCTGTGTCGCTGTCGGGTCGGCCGTGGTGGGCTGACAGTGGTGGTGTGGTGATGGCGGGGGTCGGTGTTGGTGGCGGCGACTGGGGATGGTCGGCCGGATATGGGAAGATGAAGGTGCCGGTCGCCGGTGATGGCTGGTTGTGTTGGGGACCGGCCTGGTCATGGGGATTTTGGTTTGGGTGTCGAACGACGATAGTGGTGACAGTGGTTTCGGTGGCCGGACCCGAGGGGTGGTGCGGTCGAGTGGCTGGCCCGGTTGGTGGTGCTAATGGTGACGTTGGCATCGATAATGGTGGTGGTGGGGTGCTGACGATGGCGAGGGTGGTGGTCGGTTGCCGTGGGATTGGGTCAGGATCGGACGAGATGGACGGGACACTGCGGCAATGGCGGTGCGGTGGCTGACAAAGCAGGGCTAGGGTTAAGATTTATTGATTTATTTGTGTCGGGTTTGTCCGACACGGAGAGATGGAAATGTATTTGTAAATATGGAATAAGACGGGGAGGGGACACGGACACGATACACGGTGGCTGGAAATTATTTGTGGAGTAATTATGGATGTGAAGAATTAATGGAGGAGTACCTGTCTATTTATAGGATGTGAGAATTTCCAGTTGGATAAGGATTAGGAACAATTTAAAACCCCTTATAGATAATTCATTTTAATCTAAATTAAATTCAAATTTTAAATCTAGATAGTATCGAATAATGATTTAATCTTATTAAAAATCTATATGTAATTTATAAAATCGTCATCCAATTTATTTGTGAGAAAATAGTTTAAAATTAACTTTTTATAACTTGAAAAATATGCTACATTATTAATTTCGAAAATCACAATAAATATTTTTAAATATTGGTAGAAAATATTTGGAATTAACCTTTGTAAAATAAATAATTAAAATGTCAAAATTATGTAAAATATTTCAAAATACCTTTTTGTAGTAAAATTATGATAAAATAATTTTGAAAATTTAATTCGTCTACACGAATCAAATTTCGTGTACTTCGCATTCAATTAAAATATCTATGTATATATATTTTTGAAATCGGTATAACTAAATAAAATTGCCACTAGTGTGACAAAAATTTCTATTTCAAACAAAATAAAATATTTACTATACTAATATTGAAATGAAATGTTTTCTAAAATCTATAAGTAAAGCGTTTTCAAAAAAATATATACCTCGCACATATTCGTACTCGACGAAATTTTGCGCGCGACGTTCAAATTCGAAAACAAAATCAATACCAAATAAAATTTTAAAATCTTAGTAAAAATTTAGGGGTTTTACAACTTGGGAGTGGGCTGATCACCTGCTTTTGAATCCCGTGTCATGACATGTTATGTCCGGATCCTTTATACTATTCGGGATGGGAGTTATTAGTGGTTGTGTGATCAAAATTTCCATTGTTCTATTGTACACATTGTTCATAGCTATACCCTCGCCTCACGAGGGTAAAGCCTTACCCTACATCGTTCATAGCTTTCCATAGTGACCGGCCTTACCGCTCTATTGTACACATTGTTCATAGCCGGTCGGATGGAAAGCCTGATCATGTTTCCCAAGCCGATCACATAACGCTCTAATAATTCAAGACATATTTTATATTTACTTATTATCATATATCTGTTCTGTTTACATTCAGTACTTTCTCACCATGCTATGATATTCAGTGACTCATGTTCTATATGCCTTTATGTTATACCTTGATTGGAGACTAAGTTCTGCTCGGGAGAAGGGTTACAACCCCGGTCCTTGTTTGGTTTAAGGGTTATAACTCAGCTTCGAACGGTTCCCAAGTCTTCATATATCTTTGTCTTGTAGTTCATTATAGTCTTATAGAATTTGTCAATTCATATGGAACTGCTGTTAGTGTTTGTACTTGTTCATTTTTCTGACAGGATACCGTTGATATATTACAGATGATTCTGAGGCAGATTGCCCGACCTATTATGGGGTCGAGTCTGATGGAGTAGACCTGGACGTGGCCTTATAGTAGAGCACTAGACTTTGTTCTCCGGAGTAGTGTAGCTTAATTGGGTTGCCTGGACTGCGATCCAGCTAGTATTATGAGACTTTAGCTTTTATGTTATATTTTGAGACCCTGTGATGATGTGTATATATCTGGGCTTGTGTGGATCTCGACCTTATTTCCTGCTTTCATCTATCATATTTCCTTTCATGCTATCTATCCTAGTTTATCTTGTGATTGAGACTGTATTGCTATGTCACCTCCATTCGGAGTGTATATACTGTACAGGTACCTTTATCTGTGTAGTTGTAGTATTTATAGATGACCTAGACAGCGTTCTACCGCGATGCTGCGGCGTAGGCTGGACGTAACCACGTACTCGTGCCCCTAATCAGGGTGCGGGGGTCGTGACACATTTTTGTGGTGGCCCACGCAGGTCTGTGTCGCAATTAGTGCGATTTCGTAATGGTGCTCGACTTAGAGTACTAATTACGAGCCTGCAATTAGGACGTAGGACCTAGGATACGATAGGAGATTCTCAATCACACCTAGGAAAAAATTTCCGATCTTTTGATTATCGTGATTACTCCCTTGTATTAAATTAACTGTCCTTCTTTGATAATATCTTCTCATGTGCCATATTGATCTCCTTGTTTCAATTCGTCTCCAGGATGACGAAGACGCACCTGCAGGCCATTGGATCGAGCAGCTTGCCCGAGAGATCTGACCAGGCTGAGGAGGAGGTTCACGAGACTGCCCCCAGTGATTCCACTATCCTGGAGGCCGTGGCAGTTGCACAGGGAGGTCTACCACCTCCACCCAGAGGATTTCGGTCGTTGTTCCAGAGATACTGCCGCCACCACCTCCGATACCGACGGATACACATCACATATTCCTTCTCCTTCAGCAGATGATGGAGACACAGCGAGCCCAGACAGAGGCGTCACAGTGCCAGACGGAGGCGTCACACCGTCAGATTAAGATGCTGAGGCAGAGCATGGAGAACTCGCATCAGCTTGCACTGGCAGCCGTGGAGAGAGTGGCACGGGTACGGTACAGGGCCCTACTGGCCAGCAGCCGTACCAGCAGCAGTCCAGGCCAGGGACAGTATTAGACTTTAGGAAGATGAGCTCCAGGGACTTTACGGGCACGGAGGGCATCCTTTATGCAGACGACTGGCTAGAGGACGTGCAGCGGAGTATGGAGCTGGCAGAGCTTCCTAGAACTTTGGGTTTCAGCCGCAGCCAGCCGATTCTTCGACATCGTGCTGATATGGTACGCACGGATCCTCGTACGTCGTGGGAGGGCTGACATGGGAGAACTTCGGAGGCTCTTCAAGGAGAAATTCTTCCCGGACGTGGCTCTTACAGCATTGGAGGGCCAGTTCGTGGGTCTAGTACATGAGAACTCGTCGGTGGACGAGTATGCAGCAGATTTCTTCCGCCTTAGCAGGTTCGCTTCCGATATGATCCAGGATGAGGGGCAGAAGGCTCGTAAGTTCCGTAGGGGACTTATTCATGCAGTGTGCACCCGCACTCGGGTCGCCGGTGACGCGACGTCGATCAGA